>ML270692.1:542-114009 GCA_005239495.1 Nicotiana undulata | reverse complement strand
ACTGTTTAGGGACCAACTTTGGTCGCTTTTGGTGGTCATTTTTTCCCGAATTTTTAGTAGTGTGAACCCATCACGTTGTTTGAAGTATGAGTTCATATATAATTCAATCCTCGCTACCATGTAGATACTTTTTAAAGCGTAAGACTTGAAAACCATGCACGAATGATGAGACGTCAATCAATCGATTGCAGCTCAAACTCAAACTACTTAATTGGAATTAGTAATAATTTTATGCTAACATGTGTTTTCCTTGTGCGGTTTTCTTTATCACTACTTTACCCAAATTTAGAGATTTTCTTCTTTGCTTATCATGCTATATATTTTGTTGAAATGATTAGAGAAATATAGTTGTTCCTCATCGGTAATTTAACGAGTTTATAATGTCTTGGACCACTCCACTCATTGCCTTAAATTTTGGATTGAATACTCAAATTCTTTCACATACAAGGGGAAAAGTTTTAATGTGTAACGATCTGATAGGTCGTTCCAAGAGTTTTAGCCCTGTTTTCCCCATTTATGTTTCATTATGTGTGGTTCAGCTCTTTTATGTTGCGTTGGGTTGGCTGGCTCGGGTTCGGAGTGATTGTGGAGAGAAATGAGACACTTAGTCTCTTAAGTTGGTTAATTAGTTGGAAAAGTCAACCGAAAGTTGACTTGTAAGTAAATGATCTCGGAATTTGGTTTTTATGGTTTGGATTGCTTCGTTAGGTAATTTGGGACTTAGGAGCGTGTTCTAAATGTTATTCGGAGGTCCGTGGTAGAACTAGGCTGGAAAGCGAAATTGGATTTTTGGCGATTTCCAATCGGTAGTGGAAAATTAGCTACCGGGTCGGAATAGAATTTTGGAAGTTGGAATAGGTTCCTAGGGTCATTAGTGATGTGTGTGCAAAATTTTAGATAATTCGGACGTGGTTTGGTTGGTTTCGGCGTCGGTTGCAAATTTTGGAAGTTTAGAAGTTCTTAGGCTTGAATCCGAGGTTGATTTGGTGTTTTTGTGTTGTTTTGGGTGTTCCGGGGGTTCGACTAAGTTTAGGTAGTGATATATGACTTGTTTGGATGATTGGTTGAGGTCCTGAGGGCCTCGGGCGTGTTTCGGATGGTTAACAGATTGAATTTGGGAAGTTTGAAATGCTGAAAATGTGCTGGTATGATTCTTCTGGTGTGGCCGCACCTGCGGATAGGGAGCCGCAGGTGCAATGATTGCAGGTGCGGAGGGCCTATCGCAGATGCGGAAATGGAGGCCTGGGAAGTTAGCAGATGTGCGGAAGTTTGGTCGCACATGCGAGCCCGCATGTGCGAGTAGTGAGCCGCAGATGCGAAGTTGGCGTCTAAGTGACTTTTCGCAGGTGCGCACCTGAGACCGTAGGTACGAGTCCGCAGGTGCGGAATCCCTGGGGCAGAAGGTATAAATTAAACCTTTCACGAAATTTTGCCCATTTCCACCATTTTTGAAGTCGGGATTGAAGCTTTTGAGAGATTTTTGAAGAGAGATTCAAGGGGAAACACATTGAGGTAATGTTTTTGGACCTAACACTAGATTCTATGGTGATTTTCAGTTAATCAAGCATGAAATTTTTGGGATTTAAGGGTGAAAATTGGGGAATTAGGGCTTGGAACTTGAGAGTTAAAATTTGGTGATTGAGGGATCAAATGAAGTTAGATTTTGATGAATTTGGTATGTATGGACTCGTGAGAGGATAAGTATTCTGGTTTCGTGATTTTATTCGGATTCCGGGACGTGGGCCCAGGGGTCGGGTTTGGCCAATTTCGAAATTTTTGATTTGATTTGATAATTTTTGTGTGGGCTTTGTTCCTTTAGCATGCATTGATGATATGATTCTGATTTTGGATAGATTCGGGGAGATTTGAGGCCGAGTCGAGCGGCAAGGGCATCGCAGAGTAGAGTTTTGGCTTGATTGAGGTAAGTAACACTTTCAAACTTGGTTCTGAGGGTTCGAAACCCTGAACTACGTGTTATATGACTAGAATTGAGGTGATGCACATGCCAGGTGACGGGTGTGCGAGCCTGCACCGTGAGAATTGTGACGTGGTTCATCCCATGGCATCGATTAGTGATTCCTTCTTGTTGATATCTGTGCTTCTGTCTATGTGATTAAGGCAAACATGCTAGAAATTATGCTAGATATTATGTTAAGGCCTCAGGCCGATACAATTAAGACCCGAGTGGTCGTTTATTGCTGACATATCATGTGTTTCATTGATATTATATACTTTGTCCTATTATTGCATATCATATCAAGTATTGGTCTCGATAATTGTTGTTTGCACATTATATCATTGATTCAGACAAGTTCATGCATTGTGAGCCCGTGTGAGCAAGACTGGAGAGTGATGACTGAGTGAGGCCGAGAGCCTGATATTGAGTGACAGTTATGGGATCGGGCTGCACGCCGCAGCATGTTGTATTGATTATGTATGGATCTGTCTTATGATAACGCTTGGGCTGTAGGAGCCCCTCCGGATTCTATAACACACTCCCAGTGAGCGTAGTGATATTATTGAGGGATGGATCTTCCTTGGACATAGAACTTGTCCGAAGTATTTGTATCTGGGGATGGATCTTTCCCATGAAGCTGGAATGGACTTCCTCGGTACTGAGAGACTGATGTCAGATATGTATATATATATTCTGGGATGGATCTTCCTTGGGCCGTGTGAGCATATACAGTACCGAGTGGTTCTGAGGTTTACTACTATCAGGAGATGGATCTTCTCCATAGGGCTGGATTGTCCTTCCTCAGTACTGAGTGACTTCTGTCAGACGTGTATATACTCTGGGATGGATCTTCCCTGGGCCATGCGAGCCATATACAGTACTGAGTGGACGAGTATTGAGAGTGGGAGCACATTGTGCATTTCATACAGTTGATGCATTGGCATGTAGGATACGTTGAGTTATATATACTAAACTGTTCGGAACTGTACTTGTCTTATCACCTTGAGATGTCTAGTTAACTGAAAGCATGCCTAAATTTCTGTACATTGATTTTGTTATAAAAATTGAGGTTTAGTCCGTCACTACCTCTCAGCCCACAATTTGGGCTTGTTACTTACTGAGTTGGTGTACTCACGTTACCCCCTGCACCTTGTGTGTAGATTCAGGTATCCCAAGTCACGATAGTGCCAGTTGATTGTTTGGTGCGGTTCATCTTCGGAGAGAGCGAGGTAGCTGCTTGGCGATCGCAGACCCGTCTTTCTCCTTCCCTATCTTCCTTTATGTATTTTGTTAGTTATTTCTCAGACAAATGTTGTCTTGATGTATTTAGTCACAGTTGTAGTATGTCTCATGACTTAGTGAAACCAGATGTTGGGATGTATTTTACGGTATTTTGGGCTATGTCTTTATCTTTTATTTCGGATTCTCTAATGAAAAAGGTTAATATTTAAACGTTTTTATGAAAAAATCGAATTGGTTAAGATTGTAGGCTTTCCTAGTTCCACGACAGGCGTCATCACGGTCGAGTTGGTTTTGGGGTTGTGACAAGTTGGTATCAGAGCCTAGGTTACATAGGTCTCACCAGTCATGAGCAGGTTTAGTAGAGTATTGAGGATCGGTACAGAGACGTCTGTACTTATCTTCGAGAGGCTGCAGAACCCTTAGGAAAAATTTCACATTCTTGAATTCTTGTCGTGCGAATCTGTCGATTTTGGTAACTAAACTTCTGTTGTTTCATTCTCTCACAGATGGTGAGGACACGTGCTACCGGTCAAGATGGTCAACCACCCATTGGACCCACGTAGGGTCGAGGCCACGGTCGAGGCCATGGGACAGGTAGAGGTGCAGCCCGCGCAGCAGCTTGAGTAGTACCCATAGACCCACATGTTATTCCGGACCAGGTCCCAGTCGCAAATGTTCTAGCGTGACCAACTCAGGCACCGACAATGCCTATTGTTATTCCGCGTCTTCAGGTGACCTTGGCCCAGATCTTGACCGCATGCACCAGTCTTGCTCAGGCGGTCGCTGTTTCTACTTCTGCAACTACTTCTCAGGCTAGAGGAGGCACTCAGACTCCCGCCGCTCGTACCCCTGATTAGTTTATTCAGGGACTTCAGACACCGCGGGAACCTCGAGCCTAGCCGGTTGCACCTGCTCATGATTATGTGATTCCAGTTATGCCTGATGACGAGCAACATAGATTCAGGATGAGATGAATGTGACGCAGTATGAGATGAGATTTTCAGATCTAGCTCGTCATGCTGTTTGGTTGGTTCCCACAGAGAGGGAGAGGATAAGGAGGTTCGTGGATGCCTTCATATACCAACTTCGGATTGTTATGACCAGGGAGAGGGTGTCAGGCGCTACTTTTGAGAAGGTTATTGATATTGCCCGAGAGATTGAGTTAGTTCATCGCCAGGAGCGAGATGAGAGGGAGTCCAAGAGGCCTCGAGGATTTGGTAGTTTTGGTGGTGTCCCCTCTAGGGGTCAATTTCAGCACAACCGAGGCCGTCCATTTAGTCCTGCTCAGCCAGCTTGCCCAGCTCATTGTGGCGCACCATCGGGGCATGGTCCCCGCAGTTCTCATCAGGGCCACTCATCATTCAGTGGCCTTCCAGTCTAGAGTTCATCCAGCGCACTGTCAGTCCATGGCTCTTCCATGCTAGGCTCTTCCACCAGTTATCCCGGTGCTAGGGGTTCCCTTCAATATCCACCGCCATTTGCCAAGAGGGGTTGCTTTGAGTGTAGAGATCCGGGTCATATCAAGAAGTTTTGTCCCCGTCTTACGGGAGGTCCATCTCAGCAGAGGAGTCAGCCCTCAACTTCAGCCCCCGTTACTTCATCACCCGCCCAGGAAGCTAGGGTCTCCCTAGAGAGGGAGGTCGATCCGGTGGTGGTCAGGCCCGATTTTATGCACTTCCAGCCAGACCAGATGCTATGGCCTCAAATGTCGTGATCACAAGTATTGTTTCAGTATGTTACCGAGAGGCTTCTGTTTTATTTGATCCCGGTTCCACATATTCATATGTTTCATCATTTTTTGCCCATTTTCTGGATATGCCTAGTGAATCTTTAGTTACATCCATTCATGTGTCCACCCCTGTGGGCGATACTATTGTTGTGGACTGCGTGTATCGGTCTTGAGTGGTGTCTATTAGGGGACTGGAGACCTGGTTGGATTTGTTATTTCTCAGTATGGTCGACTTAGATGTGGTTTGAAAGGGAAATTCTGAATTCTTAGGTAGCATGGACGATCTCAGATGATCAAATAGATGATGTTACTTTTAGGTATGGCTCGATGAAGGTGTAAGTTTCAGAAGATGCTCTATGTATTGATTTATGGATACCTCATTGGTGTGGCGGCACTCTCCTTGTTGGTCGGTTGCAGGTATTCAAATTTAGCCTTGTAACACCTACATATTGTAGGGGTATTCCTTGTGGTGTGATCGTGTATTGGAGAAGTATTAAGCATTCAAGCGACGGAGTTGAGATCGAATATGGTGATTTGTATGCTTTGAGGGTTTGGAGACTGGAAACTCTGATGAGTATATGCTTTCATAGTTGAAGGATGTAGAGACATAGCCAAGGTTAGTTAGATGATAGCGTGTGTTGTGATTCATTCATTGTGGACCTTCGGAGGGTCATTTGTCTATTGTGTATGACCAGATTGATTTGGGATTCCTTAGTAGGACCAGTGGGGATAGGTGTTTTGCACTGAGTCGGATTGATTGGCTCCGTAGTGCTATTGTGAGGGGCATGCCAGTTAGTGTTCGTTGGGCTTATATGTGTTCTAGGATGATTTATGAGTTACTCTTCCCTGCTTCTGAGAGCTGCGATTCGTTGGTTTTAGGCACACATGGTGTGGTTATATTGTGGTTTTATAGCGGGATTTGAGTAAGGTAAGTAATTGAGTATTGCAGGATTGAGACGTATTGGTTATGTTCTTTCGGGTTCACGTAGCATGGTATCGTCCGATTCTTCGTGGTTATGGTGATGCACTTAGAGTACTTGATGTCAGGTTTCGCGTGGTTGTTGATTTTGGAGCCAGGTAGAGCGAGGTATATAATATGGACCAATGCTTGGATGGGGTCGCGCATTGCAGCGAAGTTATGTTGAGATATGATCCTTGCGTGTTGGATTCGTGCGTTTTAGTTCTACAGTGTGTGAAGAGTTTTTTAGAATTGCGTTGTGGTGATACCCGTTGATCTTGCGAGACGGTTCTCTCGCTTGAGTAATTTTCTATGTTTAAGTACGCTTGGATTGTTGCGTATTGGTGCGCGAATTTGCACGGGTTGTGTCTTTAAGCTGTATGGATACGTCATGTCGCTAAAGTGGTTATGGTAGATGAGATGAGGTCGTTGGACCTAGAATGGGTACTTCCAGATCTGGTTGCGGTATATTTGGAAGGATATTGATGCTGATCGGCTAAGAAATTTTGCTATTCCTGTCGAAGAGGGGGAGTTCCATCACTTGTTGATCCGACGAATGGTTAGGGTTTTTTGCGTGTTCTCTTCATCATTGGCAATATATTAGGGTGTTAGAACTGGTCTCTATTTGATAATAGGTTTATTACCAGCATTGGGTTGCTTGGGTAACTGTTGCGATTAGAAATTATTGCTACGAGTGTTTGAGATAGGTGGGATATCATGTGATTTCGTCTTTAGTTATGTCTATGGTTGGATACAACTTTTTCAGACTTATACAATGTGTGGATGCGTGATTCTGATCTTATAGATAAGTTCGGATGTGAAAATTTGTATTCTAAGGCTTATGGGTTAGGTTGGATGAAGAAATTTCGAATGTGTGGTGTTATCAAATCTACAGGACAGGGTGACGTGGGATCACCCCCAGGTATGTGCGCGGTAAGGTTATCCGGCGATTTGATGGCTTTTGGAACAACTATTGGCACGTTCGAGGACGAACATTTGTTTTAGAGGGGGAGAATGTAACGACCCGATCGGTCATTCCGAGAGTTTTAGCCTCGTTTCCCCTGTTTCTGTTTCGTTATATGTGGTTCAGCTCTTTTATGTTGTGTTGGGTTGGTTGGCTCGGGTTCGGAGTGATTGTGGAGAGAATGAGACACTTAGTCTCTTAAGTTGGTTAATTAGTTGGAAAAGTCAACTGAAAGTTGACTTGTAAGTAAATGATCTCGAAATATGGTTATTATAGTTCAGATTGCTTTGTTAGGTGATTTGGGACTTAGGAGCGTGTTCAGAATGTTATTCGGAGCCGTGGTAGAACTAGGCTTGAATTGGCGAAATTGGATTTTTGGCGATTTCTGGTCAGCAGTGGAAAATTAGCTATTGGGGTCGGAATAGAATTTCGGAAGTTGGAATAGGTTCGTAGGGTCGTTAGTGATGTGTGTGCAAAATTTCAGATAATTCGGATGTGGTTTGGTTGGTTTCGGCGTCGTTGGCAAATTTGGAAGTTTAGAAGTTCTTAGGCTTGAATCCGAGGTTGATTTGGTGTTTTTGTGTTGTTTTGGGTGTTCCGAAGGTTCGACTGAGTTTGGGTAGTGATATATGACTTGTTTGGATGATTGGTTGAGGTCCTGAGGGCCTCAGGCGTGTTTTAGATGGTTAAGGATTGAATTTGGGAAGTTTGAACTGCTAAAAATGTGCTGGTGTGATTCTTCTGGTGTGGCGCCTATCGCAAAAGGGGAAATGGAGGCCTGGAAAGTTAGCGCAGGTGCGGAAGTTTGGTTGCACCTGCGAGCCCGCAAGTCCGAGTAGTGAGCCGCATATGCGAAGTTGGCATTTAAGTGACTTTTCGCAGGTGCGCACCTGGGACCGCAGATGCGAGTCCGCAGGTGCGGAATCCCTGGGGCAGAAGGTATAAATTAAACCCTTCGCGAAATTTTGCCCATTTCCACCATTTTTGAAGTCGGGATTGAAGCTTTTGAGAGATTTTTGAAGAGGGATTCAAGGGTAAACACATTGAGGTATTGTTTTTGAACCTAACACTCGATTCTATGGTGATTTTCAGTTAATCAAGCATGAAATTTTTGGGATTAAAGGGTGAAAATTGGGGAATTAGGGCTTGGAACTTGAGAGTTAAAATTTGGTGATTGAGGGATCAAACGAAGTTAGATTTGATGAATTTGGTATGTATGGACTCGTGAGAGGATAAGGATTCTGGTTTCGCAATTTTTATCGGGTTCCGAGACGTGGTCCCGGGGATCGGGTTTGGCCAATTTCGAGAGTTTTTATTTGATTTGATAATTTTTGCATGGGTTTTGTTCCTTTAGCATGTATTGATGATATGATTCTGATTTTGGATAGATTTGGGGCGATTTGAGGCTGAGTCGAGTGGCAAGGGCATCACGGAGTAGTGTTTTGGCTTGATTGAGGTAAGTAACGCTTTCAAACTTGGTTATGAGGTTTCGAAACCCTGAACTACGTGTTATATGACTAGAATTTAGGTGATGTACATGCCAGGTGTCGGGTGTGCGAGCATGCACCGTGAGAATTGTGACCTGGTTCATCCCATGACACCGTTTAGTGATTCATTCTTGTTGATATCCGTGCCTCTGTCTATGTGATTAAGGCAAACATTCTAGAAATCATGCTAGATATTATGTTAAGGCCTCACGCTGATACTATTAAGACCTGAGTGGTCGTTTATTGCTGTCATATCATGTGTTTCATTGATATTATATACTCTGTCATGTTATTGCATATCATATCAAGTCTCGGTCTCGATAATTGTTGTTTGCACATTATATCATTGATTCGGGCAAGTTCATGCATTGTGAGCCCGTGTGAGCGAGACTGGACAGTGATGACTGAGTGAGGCTGAGAGCCTGATATGTAGTGACAGTTATGGGATCGGGTTGCACGCCGCAACATG
The DNA here is from genome assembly GCA_005239495.1 of Nicotiana undulata. NCBI lineage: Eukaryota > Viridiplantae > Streptophyta > Magnoliopsida > Solanales > Solanaceae > Nicotiana > Nicotiana undulata. The sequence goes on along the minus strand of ML270692.1, from coordinate 105,203 downwards.
TTGTATTGAATATGCCTGGATCTGTCTTATGATAATGCTTGGGATGTAGGAGCCCCTCTGGAGTCTGTAACACACCCCCAGTGAGCGTAGTGATATTATTGAGGGATGGATCTTCCTTGGACATAGAACTTGTCCGAAGTATTTGTATCTGGAGATGGATCTTCCCCATGGAGCTGGAATGGACTTCCTCGGTACTAAGAGACTGATGTCAGATATGTATATATATATTCTGGGATGGATCTTCCTTGGGCCGTGTGAGCATATACAGTACCAAGTGGTTCTGAGGTTTACTATTATCAGGAGATGGGTGTTCTCCATAGGGCTGGATTGTCCTTCCTCAGTACTGAGTGACTTCTGTCAGACGTGTATATATTCTGGGATGGATCTTCCCTGGGCCATGCGATCCATATACAGTACTGAGTGGACGAGTATGGAGAGTGGGAGCACATTGTACATTTCATACAGTTGATGCATTGGCATGTAGGATACGTTGAGTTATATATGTTAAACTATTCGGAACTGTACTTATCTTATCACCTTGAGCTATCTAGTTAACTGAAAGCATGCCTAAATTTCTGTACATTGATTCTGTTTTAAATATTGAGGTTTAGTCCGTCACTACCTCTCAGCCCACAGTTTGGGCTTGTTACTTACTGAGTTGGTGTACTCACGTTACCCCCTGCACCTTGTGTGCAGATTCAGGTATCCCAAGTCACGATAGTGCCAGTTGATCGTTTGTTGCGGTTCATCTTCGGAGAGAGCGAGGTAGCTTCTTGGCGATCGCAGACCCGCCTTTCTCCTTCCCTATCTTCCTTTGTGTATTTTTTTAGTTATTTCCCAAACAAATGTTGTCTTGATGTATTTTGGCACAGTTGTAGTATGGCTCATGACTTAGTGACACCAGATGTTAGGATGTATTTTATGGTATTTTGGGCTTTGTCTTTATCTTTTATATCGGATTCTCTAATGAAAAAGGTTAATATTTAAACGTTGTTATGAGAAAATCGAATTGGTTAAGTGTGTAGGCTTACCTAGTTCGACGATAGGCGCCATCACGACCGGGTTGGTTTTGGGGTCGTGACATAATCGAATTCTAATGTAAATTAAAATATCCTTCTTAGTCATAATTTGATGAAAAATCACAAAAGAAAAGTTTTTTTTTTAAAAGAAAAATGCTTAGCTTACAACTAAGAACACTGCAAGCCTACACACGTGAACACCCAATTTCGAAGCAGTATCTATTTTAAGAAGTTGATAGAGTCATATCTTTTGGGTTAAAATAGAAATAATAATCTTGGTTTAAAAGGTGATAAGTAGGAGTTTAAGCTACACCCAACTTCTTCTTTTTTGTGCAACTCATCTATTGCTATCACAAATTAATCTTAAGATTGTTCATTATTGAGGAAGAAGACTGAGAAGAGAGAATAAAGAGATGATAGAGAGAAAGAGAATGAAAATGTATTATTCAAAATTTAATAATCTTAGTACAAGTTAGCCACTTTACACTTAACTACCTTTTAACAATTAATCTAACAACTTAATATATATTTAACAACTAATAACTAACTTATGTAATAATTACTAATTAATCTGCCCTTATATTATTTCTCCCCCTCAAGTTAGGTGGTGTAAAGATGTCAAAAACATCTAACTTGGAACTCAAATATGCATGTTGATCTTTACTCTATCCTTTTGTGAGCAGATCCGTAGGTTGCTCATTCGTAGGTATATACTTTGTGCAAACCAATCCTTTTTGAATTTTCTCTCTTATGATGTGACAATCTATTTCTATATGCTTGGTTCTCTCATGATAGACTAGGTTAGCGACAATTTGCATGGCTGTTTTGCTATCAGTAAAACTGTCTACTGGCAATTTAACTTTTGCATCAACTTCTTTCAACATTCCGAATAGCCATGTAAATTCTGCTACTGTTGCAGCTAAGCTTCTGTACTCTGCTTCTGCTGAACTTCTTGATATAGTAGTTTGCTTTTGGACTTCTGACGAGTGTCTGACGTGTATATAATTTAAACTCATACTCCGTCAAATAATAGTATAGAAAGATGTCGAACCCACAGAGATTGGTATATCCATTCTATAGACGTTTCTTGTGTTAAATACTATTTGAGAAAATCGGAAAGGGTTGAGTTGTGAAATAACTAACTAAAAATGTTTGAATAGAGCAATAGAAATATTTTATTTTTCACAAATATAATAAAAATGTGTTGGGATCCTGACTTCACTTAATACTTTTATTATTTAGTAGATATATTTATTCCTCAATGTCTATTTCTCATAAATGTTATAAATATCTCTCACGATTACATTTATATATTATTACTTAAGTTGAACAATTAATTGCATTCCTCTGGGTTATACAAATTAAGCGTCAATAGTAATATTAAAGAGCCAGAAATATATACTTAAACTGAAACATGCTCTTTTTTAGTAAGTCCCTTTCGATTACCCTACTTGTTATAACTGACTATTACAATATTCGCCTCTTTCGATTACAAATAATTGTAGCATCAATTTCAACTTATAAGAGCTAGATGTCTCTAAATAAAGTTAACATCTATCAATACCAATTTTAACTAAATTACTTCTTCCGCCTCTCTCGATTACAGAATTAGTAAGAAGCTAATATGTAGTACAAAATAGATAGACGTAAACAAGATTAAATAACACCTAACTATAAAAGTAGATAAAATTTAAATAAAAAGCTTCAGCTCAAGCATGTGAACTTGAGAAATAATATCTACTAATTATATATAAATATTAAGATTCTTCATTCTCCCAACACAAAAGAAAGTTACCCCATATTAGAGTTAGTACTACTAATAAAAATATTCTTGTCCATTAAATAGGAAAATAGAAGAAAATATTCAAGAAGAATAATTTCCGATATTTAAGTAAAAGGAGGAACCAAATAATTTCCAATATTTATAACTGAAGAAACTAATAACTGCATACTTCTAAAAACAGAAACACTTTATTTCTTTTCTTCCTCCCTCGAAGTCCGTTTTTTGCAGCTTTGTAAAATGACGGTATTTATAGATGTTTCCATTGCTTTTGCCGTGTACAACAAAGTTTCAATAAACTTCGCCTTTCATCTTGCCAACATTGAAATGAATTTTGATGAGAAAATGGTGTACATCAAGTGTACCCGTGACTTTTGCTGATGCTAACTTCTTTCTTTTCTTTTTCAACTTCCTTCTTCATTTTTATTTATTTCTTTATTTATATTTGGTATTACCTAAACGAGAATAACAATATTAGTATTAAGGATTCAATAACAACTCATATTATGCATAGTATTTTTATCTGATCAACTTCCAAGATACCCAGAGAATTGCCCACCTTGATAAAAAAACCTGTAACAAATCACCTAGTGACTTGGCAAGCTGCATCACAATATGATGTGACAATGTTGTTATGTTGACTTGATAATAGTATACTTTGTCCTGGATTGTTCTTCACATATTTCACAATTCATAAGGCAGCTTCCATATGAGATTTCTTTGGTTGTTGAAGGAATTGACTTAGAGTTTGAGCTCCATAGGCTATATCTGATCTAGTAACAGTTAGATACAAGAGTTTGTTGGGATTTTAAGTAATTAATGATATATTAATGCTTAAAATGGGTGAATGGGAAATGGAGGGGAAAATAAAATATTTGAGTAATATTTGAGTTTCCCTCCTTAATTGTCCCACATAGGAAGAGGAAAAGACTTTTGATGGGTATATAAGAAATTGCTCTTCTTCTAGCTAATAAAGAGTTGAGAAGAAAGCAAGCCTCGCGCCGTCGTCGTCGTCGCTCGCTCGGCTCGGCCTCGGCCTCGGCTTCGGCTTCGGATTCGGATTCGGATTCGGATTCGGATTTGGATTTGGATTTGGATTTGGTCAAATGATCGATCGAGAGATTATTTTTTGGACCAAATTTATTTGTTAATAGTAAATATTAACAGAAATGTTATTAAATATTTGTTTTAATAACAAAATATTAATATTAAAATAAATATTAATATTAAATCCATTTCAGTTATTATCCAGAATTTAGTTTTCTGTTTTGTAACAGAAAATTAACTACCCTTCAATTTTCCCTCTTTATTATTGAGTAAATAGCCAATTATGTCATGGCATTTACTTTATGGGCGTTTTTGCAAAAACAGCCATTATGGAGAGTTGCACCTCTTCAGATTTCAGCCCAACTTTGGCTATAAATACAAGTCCATTCTCTCAGATTTTACATACTAATTTCTGAGTTCTCCTCCTTCTTTCTGCATACTTTCATCTTCAAAGAAAGCAAGTAAGTGTGATTTGCTACCGAACTTTGAGTTCGCTGAAACACTGGGGTTTGAAGTACCACTACACCAGTGTGAAATTCGTTCTATCCTGGGAGGAAATAATCCATAACCTTGGGTACTAGGAGGGGATTAAATTCCTTAAGGAAACACTGTGAATTCAGTGGGCTCGGATTAATTTCATTGCGTTTACATTTCTGTTTATTTATTTTATTATTTCCAGAATTGTTTTACAAATACAGAGTTGTAACAGAGTTTACCTATTAACCTTTGATAGGCTGTCTGATCCACTGTAGGGTCTTCAATTGATCCGCCATTCTTCGAAGTGTGCGCATCATACTGTTTTGTTTTGAGCTTAACAATGGTATCAATTTGTGTAGTTGAGGGTTTTACTACAGTTATTCCAACTTCTGATATAAGTTCTAAAGTATATTTTCTCTGATGCGTAACAATCCCTTTGTTGGATCTTGCAAACTCTAGTCCCAGAAAATGCCTTAATTCTCCCAAATCTTTCATCTTGAAGATGTTTTGCAGGGAAGTTTTTGTGTCCTGAATCAACTTTAAATTGCTTCCTGTAACTAACATTTCATCAACATAGATCAACACCAAAACCATACCTTCATCTGTCTTTCTTATATATAAAGAATGATCAAATTGACTTTGTTTGAACTGTAATTTCAGAAGAGCTTCAGATAGTTTTAAGTTCCATTGTCTTAGGTCTTGTTTTAGCCCATACAAGGATTTAGTGAGTCTGCATACCTTCTTCTCCCCTTGACCCCTAAATCCTTGTGGTAAATCCATGTAGTTTTCATCAAATAGATCACCTTGTAGAAAAACATTGTATACATTCATTTGATGTATATGACATTGCTTGGTTGTTTCCAGTGCTAAGATGGTTCTAACAGTTACCATTTTCACTACTGCTGAAAATGTTTCTTGATAGTCAATATCTTCTTGTTGACTATATCCTTTTGCTACCAGTGTAGCTTTAAACCTCTCTATCTCTCCTGATGCCTTATACTTAATTTTATATATCCACTTGCATCCTATTGGTTTCTTTCCCTCAGGTAATGTGACCAATGTCTAGGTACTATTACCTTTTAGTGCTTTTATTTCTTCTTTCATAGCTTTTATCCTTCTTGGATCTTTACTTGCTTCAGCATAGGTAGTAGGCCAGTGGTTGATGAGAAGGCAACAGTAAAAGCTTGATATTTAGGAGATAAATGATCATATCTTATGTACTTATTTAAGGCATAAGGTACCTCTTGATGAATATTCAGGGACACAAAGTCTTTCAATCATATTGGTGGTTGTTTATCTCTTGTGGACTTTTTAACAGTAGATTGATCTAAATTGACTTGACTTCTGATATGAGGAGCTATTGTGGATATACTTTGATTGTTTTGTTGCACTTGTAGCTCCCCCTCAGTTGTACTGTGATTGTTTTGTTGCGCTTGTGGCTCCCCCTCAACTGTATTGTCATTTTGCAAATCATGAACTGATTGAGGATTATAGGTTTCATCTTTAATATCAGTTGTTGTAGATAAACTACCTGTATTGTCATTACCATAGTCTGCATTAGTATGTGTGTTAATCTGCTGGTCAAAACGGATGTCTAAAGTGTCCATATATGACCCTACAGTTGGTGTAGTGTCCATAAACACAGGTGTTGAGGTGGAGTCTATTCTTCGAAATGGAAAGATGTTTTCTTTGAATATTACATCTTTGTTGATGAAGAAATATCTATTATCTAGATCATACAATACGTAACCTTTGTGAACCTCTGAGTATCCCATATGCACAAATACTTTTGATCTAGACATTAGCTTGTCTTGTTCTTGAATTACTTTTGCAAAACACAGGCAGCCTAGAACTCTTAAGTGATTTAAAGATGATATTCTGTTATGTAGCCTTTCATAAGGAGACATATTTATAATTATTGAACTAGGTAACTTGTTAATTGTATATACTGCAGCCAGAATGCAGTGACCCCAGAACCTAATAGGGATATGAGCTTGCAGTCTAATAACTCTTGTTACTTCTAAAATATGTTTGTGCTTTCTTTCTGCTACCCCATTATGTTGAGGAGTGTAAGCACATGTTCTTTGGTGAATCATCCCAAGATTATTGAACAATTGTTCACAAAGAGAATTCAAAAATTCTGTGCCATTGTCTGTTCTAATAATCTTGATGACCTTATTATACTAAGTCTTGACAAAGCTGAAGAAATATTGTAAGCACTAATGTACATCTGATTTTTGTTTAAGCAGAAACACCCATGTCATTCTACTGTAATCATCTACAACTGTTAGAAAGTACTTGTTACCATCAAATGTAGCTACTCTATAAGGACCCACATAGGTCTACATGATTAAAATCAAAACAACATACACTTCTGATATCACTAGAAGAAAATTGTAATCTAATTTGTTTAGCACAAGGACAAATTGTGCATTTATCTATTTTATCTTTGATTTTCTATACACTTATAGGAATTATTTTCTTTAGCACTAAAACAGACACATGTACAAATCTTTGATGCTATAACTCCACATTGATCTGATTTACTTCACTTGTAGTCAATCCGTTTGCAGCATACACAATATTTTGCTTATTTCTTTCTAGTCGAGCTAATATTATGTACAATCCTCTTTCTTCTTTACCAATCTTCCACACCTTTCCACTGAAGAGATCCGAAAAACACAAAAATCAGGGAAGAATATTGTGGCACGCTGTAGTTCTTTAGTCATTTTTGAAACTGAAAGAAGATTATACTTAAATTGAGGCACATGAAATACATTAGTTATAGTGCTTTTTTCATAAATTAAACTTGCCCTTGTGTGTGTGACTAGAGACACATTACCATTGGGTAATAAAACCTTCTTAGGATTGAATGTCTAAACTATTGTAGACTTATTAAGAAGTTTAGTATCAGACACCATATGGTTGGTTGCACCAGTTTCTATAATCCATTCTTGTGAACCATTTGAAATCAATAATGTTGTATCAGTACCCGTTACATTTGCAGCTGAATCTTCATTGTTGGTAATTGTTGAGATTCCTTCTTTGTTCAACAGCTGAACAGTCTGATCATATTGGTCCTTTGTGAATGTATAGTTTCCCAATTGGCTTGCAACTGCTTCCATTCCTTGATTATAAGATACTTGTTTCCACAAGCAGACTGGTTCATGACATTAGCATTTTGACCATATGCAAATGTAGGTGTTGCAGAATTTTGATTCTAATTATTATCATTCTTAGTCAGAATGTTAGCATTGTGAGCAGCATTATATCCTCTTTTCTTTGTTTGAAATCTTGAGGATACCCCACAAGTTTATAACAGTTTTCTTTTGTTTGGTCTTTCAATTTGCAGTATTCACATTGAACATTAAAGTTCTTCTTGAACCTTTGGTTTTGTCCACCTCCACCATTTCTGGTATACATAGCAATTTCAAAGTTTTCTACAAGATTAGCTCCAAGAATTAGAGAATTGGCATAGACCTTTGACTTTCATTACTCACTATTTAGGCATATGCCTGATTCACAGTAGGTAAAGGTGTCTTCATTAGGATTTGGCTTCTTGCTTGTGAATAAGAATTATTTAACCCCATTAAGAACTGGAATAGCCTCAACTTCTGTATATAGTTAACTAAATCTCTTGATTTAAGACAATCGCACCCAGGTGCAGGAACCAAAGCTTCAAATTCCTCCCAATGATCTCTTAGTTTTGAAAAATAAAGCGAGACGGATGGAGAGCCTTGAGTTAATGTGGCTTTTTCTTTATGCAAATTAAAAGTTCTTGAGACATCAACTTTATTAAATCTCTCAGCTAAGTCTTCCCAAACTGTTTGTGCACTAGAGGCATACATAATTATTCCAAGAAGACCTTTGGCTACTGAATTCATAAGCCAAGATAGAACAATGGCATTTACTCTTTCCCAATGATTTCTCATAGAATCCGGGAATCTATCTTTACTGCATGTACATCAACCATGCCTAACTTGTTCCTACCCAACAAAGCTACCCGCATAGACCTATTCCAAATAAAGTAATTTTCAATACATGTTAGCTGAAATGAGATGATATGAATTCCGCTAACATTTGCAGGTGAGAAGAACAACAGATGATTATAATCGATCCTTGTCACTTGATTCATTTGATTTCCAGAATTTAGATCCGGAGTTTCTTCACTTGTCCCCATTTTTGTCTTTCTTGTTTCTTTATCAACGACTTAACACCCAACTGGAGAATTTAGAAGACAGAATTTTTAATAAGAGAATTTCAGAGAAGAACGATTGCGGAAGAAAATTTTCCAGATCAAGAGCTTCGATTTCACGAGCAAAGCTCTGATACCATGTTGATTATTGAGGAAGAAGACATAGAAGAGAGAATACAGAGATGATAGAGAGAAAGCGAATGAAAATGTATTATTCAGAGTACAAGTTAGCCTCTTTATACTTAACTACCTTTTAACAACTAATCTAACAACTTAACAGATATTTAACAACTAATATCTAATTTATGTTATAATTACTTATATAATTTAGCAAAAATGGTTAGAGAGATGTCTCATAGAACTCTCTTAACTTTTATTTTAAAATTTAAATTTGCACTTTCGACAGCCTATCCTTCAATTTCTTATTATCCACTAAAAAAAGAATGAAACATTCTATATTCTACTTCATGTAATATTCAAAGTATAGTTTCAATAAAATAACGCGACGCTAAAATACCACCAACCGTTTGTCACGACCCCAACTACGAAGTCGCGATGACACCTATCACTGTACTAGGTTAGCCGACTCATGATCCAAAACACATAACGATTCATGTTAATAATCTATTTTCTAACCTTTTTAATCATAAAAAAATTCGTAGAAAAATCCATGCAGCTACCTTGCTAAATCCGAGATCAGCGGTGGATGAATCAACACTCACTCGAACATCTCGTGACACCTGGATCTGCTCACAAGGTGCAGGGAGTAATGTGAGTATGCCAACACAGTAATAACAACCATAAATAAAGACCGAGTAGCAGTGAAGAGTAGTAAAAGCACATAGAGTTCATAATGTAAAGTCTCAGTGAAACAACATAATGCCAAATCAGTGTTCGAGTCAAAACATCTCGTAAAACTCTAGTTCCGATAGAAAACATTTATAGATATTTTTCAACAGTTTCAATAGAGGCTCAATGCAAAATAGGTGAAAATAATGAATTCATAGACAGCCTCTCGGGCAAAATATCACTCATAAACAGCCCCTCGGGCAAGCCTCACAGTCACTCATGAACAGCCCCTCGGGCATACCTCACAATCACTCATATCAGCCCCTCGGGCATACCTCACCATCACTCATGCCTCCCAGTCTCTCATCACTCGGCACTCACACTCGCACTCGGTAGGTACCTGCGCTCACTGGGGGTGTGTACAGACTCCGGAGGGACTCCTTCAGCCAAGTGTTATATCAAACCAAATCATGGCGTAAATCACTCAGGACCTCGGCCTATAATAAACATGTTTTGGTGTGCAGCCCGATTCCATATTTTATCCTCACAAAATCAGGCCCTCGGCCTCACTCAGTCATAAACCTAACAAGCCACTCGGGCATTTTAATAAAATCAGGGAACTGAGCCCAAAACAACAATTATATGCATCAAAGTAGAGTAATGAAACTGAACTAAACAATAAACAGGTAAAATCATGACTGAGTGTAGATTTCAAATCAAAACAGTAAGATGATAGTAATAAAATACCCCTGAGGGTCCACAATACTGGCACAAGGCCCAAACATGGCATTCAACCCAAGTTATAGGAATTCTTTCTAAAACACATAGATATTATACAATTTCAAAAAAATATGTAACTCTACAGTTGCTACGGGACGGTCCAAGTCACAATCCGTAACGACCCGGTCGGTTGTTTCGAGAGTTATAGCTCTATTTCCCCTATTTCTGCTTCTTTATGTGTTATTCAGCTGTGTTGAGTTGCATCGAGTTGGTAGGTTTGGGTTCGTAGTAGTTTTAGAGTGAAATGAGTAATTACTCTCTTAATTAGAAAGCTAAGTTAGAGAAGTCAACTGGAAATTTGACTTATGAGTAAACGAATTCGGAATTTGATTTTTTTTTATGATTCAGTTAGCTTTGTTGGGTGATTTTAGACTTAGGAGTGTGTACAGAATAACAATTTGGAGACCCATGGTAGAATTAGGCTTGAATTGACGAAATTAGGAAATTTGGCGATTTTGGTCAGTAGTGGAAAATTAGGTATCGGGGTCGGAATGAAATTCCGAAAGTTAGCATAGGTTCGTAATGTCATTTGTAACGTGTGTTCAAAATTCGAGGTCATTCGGACGTAGTTCGATAGGTTTCGGCGTCGTGGGCGAATTATGGAAGTTTAAATGTTCTTAGGCTTGAATCCGAGGTTGAATTGATATTTTGGTATTGTTTTGGGTGTTCCAAAGGTTCGTCTAAGTTCGAGTAGTGGTATATGACTTGTTGGAATTAGTGGTTAATGTCCCGAGGGGCTCGGGACGATTTCGGATGGTTAACAGATCGAAAAGGTGAAGTTTAAACTGCTGGAAGGCTGCTGGTGTGAAGTTTCTGATATTTCCGCACATGCGGATGGGGAGCCGTAGGTGCGATGGTCGCAGGAGCGGAGCACCAATCACATATGCAGAATTTGGCGCAGAAGCGAAAGGCTGACCGCACCTGCAGAAACCGTAGGTGCGAGGATGCGATCGCAGATGCAGAGTCTCATGGTTTAATGAAAAACCGCACCTGCGATGAGATTTCCGCAAGTGCGGCACCACAGGTGAGAGAAAGGGGTCCGCAAGTGCGGGATCCCTGGGCAGAAGCTATATAAAGCCCACTTCGCAAAATTTTACCTTTTTTCCACCATTGTTAAAAGGGTTTTTGAGCTAGGGCAGTGTTTTTCAAGGGAGAATCATGAGTCATCACTGAAGCAAGTCGCTTGGGATTTATTATACGCGTTTATGATATTTTTCTATTGATTAGGCATGAAATTAGTAGAGGTTTAGGGTGAAATAGAGGGAGTTAGGGTTTGAGTTTTGGAGAGTTTTAGGTGATGATTTGAGGGACCAAACGGAGTCCGATTTTGATAAATTTTATATGGTTAGACTCGGGAGAGGACGAGGTTTGTTATTCTGCCATTTTTTACTGATTTCGAGACGTGGGCTCAGGGGCCGGGTTTTGGCCAATTTCGGATTTTTGGCCTATTTATGTAGTTTTTATTGCGAAATTTGATTCCTTAGCCTATGTTGATAGTAGTATTCTAGTTTTGGTTAGATTATGAGCTTTTAGAGATCGAGTCCAGAGACGAAGGCATCCCGAAGTAGGATTTTACGCTGTTGAGGTTAGTAATAGTTTTAACTCTGGCCTTGAGGGTATAAACCCGAAGAATATGATATCATGTGATTGTTTGGAGGTGATACCCCGCTAGGTGACGAGCGTGTGGGTGTATACCTTGAGGGATGGAGACTTGGTCCGTCCCGTGAGGCCTCATGGACATCATTTGTGTTTACGTAGTTATTCGTTGTTGAACTTGTCTGCCTTCATGTTAGAGATCATGCTTAGGCTTTATTCATGCTAATATTATTTGTACTCAGTCATAGAAATTATTGTACATGGTTACCTCAATCTCTATTATTTGTTAATATGTTGTGATACTTGATGTGGGTTGTGTCCTCTAGTTCGTTAAGGATGGTGAGGCTAGTGAGGTGCATGATTGAGTGAGGCCGAGGGCCTGGTTGTGAGGATATTAATACCATAGCGCGTGAGCTATCCGCGTAGCATGTGATCTGACCGTGCGGGTCCAGGTATTGATACCATAGCACGTGAGTTGTTCGTGTGGCACGTGAGCTGATCGTGCGGATCTAGGTATTGATAGTATGGCACGTGAGCTGTTCGTGCTTAGAGCTTGGGATTTGGGAGCCCCCCCGGAGTCTGTACATACCCCCAGTGAGTGCAGAGTGCTGTGTGTATTGAGTGTTGAGTGCTGAGTGATGGAGTGAAGTTGTTGTGAGGTTTCATGTACTTTTGCTGTTGTTGCATTTTACCTGTTAACTCCTTTGTAGCATTTACTGAGTTATGGGATTTATCTGTTTATTCATGTTATTGATAAATTGTGAAAAATAAATAATTGGACTGTTTTGCTTAGCTCGTCACTACTACTCAGTTCCTTAGTTATCTCTGTTACTACTGAGTCGGTTGTACTCATACTACACCCTGCACTTCATGTGCAGATCCAGGTGAGTTAGAGCGCGGCGATCATTGAGTTCAGGCCGGATATTTGCGGAGATTGTGAGGTAGCTGCTAGCGTCCACAGGACCTTGTTACTCCTTTTATCATCTATTTCTTCTTTTGGACAGTTAGACATTTTTATATATCTTAGTTCATAGTTTTAGACGCTCATGACTTAGTGACACCCCGATGTTTGGGCCTCGTTTCTGTATTTTATATTATTTATATTTAGAGTTGATTTAGTTTATGAAAATGTTAAATGTTGAAATGTTTTATTAATTTCTTATAATCGATTTAGAAGTAGTATTTTGGGAAATAGGCTTGCCTTGTAACACGATAGACGCCATCACGATCATGGTTAGATTTTGGGTCGTGACACAATCCCCAACGGTGCACGCCCACATGCCCGTCACCTAGCATGTCTTTCACCTCAATATAGTGAAGTAGTACGAAATCTGGAATTTCATACCCTCAGGACTAGATTTACAATCGTTACTTACCTCAAATCGGACAAAACTCTATCCCGTGATGCTCTTGCCCCTTGATTTGAACTCCAAATGCTCTGAATCTATCAAAAATTATTATATTATCATCAATACACGCTAAGGGAATGAATTCCACATGAAAATTATCAATTTAGATAAAAAAAATACTGAATTCGGTCCAATTCGTCCCCCGGCCCATGTCTCGAAATCCGATAAAAATTACAAAACTAGGGAACTCATTCTCTCATGAGTCCAACCATACCAAATTTGTCAAAATCCGACCTCGAATCGACATTCAAATCCCAAAAATCTATTTTATGAAATTTCCACAATTTTCATCCCAAATCACTAATCGAATGATAAATTCAATGATATATTCATGATTGTTAGCCAAAACCGAGTTAGAATTACTTACCCAAGTGATTTCCTTGAAAGACTTCCGAAAAGTCGCCTCAAACCGAGCTCCCAAAAATTAAATACTAAGGGGTAAAACAAAACTCCGAACGTAAAGCATGCAAACACTTAAGAGTAAAACGAAAACTCGAAAAACATAAGTCATGCTAAGAAATTTAAATATTAATATTATATAACGATAAAAATTAAGTATTAACTTAGTTTAAACCGAACTTGTTCATACAAAGTTGCCCCTAAGTTGTCATTGGGGACTTACTAAACCAAATTTTACCCCCAAATGGGACCGGGGGTAACCACCAGTTGATCCAAAAGAGAAAAAAAGGGTTGTTAAACACTTTCACTAGACATTAGGGGGATTATCTTCATCAGCAGGATGAGCGGCTTGAGATGGCAAGGTTGGGGCAGCGGCTTCATTAGGCATGATCTCATCACCCATTGGAACTTCAACTTCAGATGATGAAAAATTATGACTTTTCCGAGACTTTTCAATCATCTCCTTAGTTTTGGCAATTTCAGCTTGTAAGTAAAAAATTTCTTGGCCCATTTCCGTCAATGTGTCAAGCCGGGCATTCAAATAAGCCCAACTCACATCAACAACTGCCTTATCCTCAAGAGCTTCGTAATCTTTCTCCCATTGTTCAATATCAGCTCTCAACTCATCTCTTTCAACCACAGCAGTATCATAAGAAGCCTGCAAAGGGGCAAGAGATCTTTCTAGAAATTTAATCTTGTTTAAAGATTCACAGAGGTCTTCTTGAGTCTGAGTAAGTGACTGCACAAGTTCACCAGCATAAGACTCCTTATGGTCCAACAAAGCTTTCAAGCTTCTTATCTCTTCAGTTGCATGGGAAAGCTGCTCCGCAAAGGAAGACTCCAGAATGTTCTTATCCTTGCCTACTTGACTTGATGAAGCCTTCTCGATGGCCAATTCCGCTGTAATTACTCTGACCTGCTGCTCCAAGGTACACTTCTCCTCCTCTACTACCTCCATATCAAGCTGAAGACTCTCGAATTGCTCCTTCTAGTTATCAGTCCCGGTATGAGAGTCATTCTTTAATTTCTCCATATGAATGATCCTTTTCATCAATTCTATACCAATAAGATTGATCTGCACAAAAAGAGAAGTTAAATACGGTAAAGGATATATAAAAAAAGGGAATGATATAAAGGATACCTTTAACGATGAGTGTACAATCTCGTTCATTCAAGTTAAGGAGCTATGACTTTCCAACTTAGACTTCTCAACCGGGCTTATCAGAGGCTTCAACCACACATCCGCCTGGCCTGATTTCTTTAAGAGGCTACCTCCCAGAGTAACCTCTATCATAATTTGCTTCATATCCCCACTACTGGAAGATCCTACTTCGACAATAAAAGGCACGAAAGTAGGGGCAGATGAAGGAGCCACAGATGGAATAGGCGGGGGAGCAGAAACAGCAACAGGTGCGGCATATGAAAGTTCCACTGGAGCAGATGGAGGAAAAATAGCAAGAGGCGCCTCCTCAGAAACTGTGCCAAAGGTGATGAAATAATTGTTCAATTGATTCATTAGCAGAGGAAGGAGTTGCATCTTCAGAGGCGGAAAGCTCTGACTTAGGCACAGAAGGTAGATCAATAACTGGAGTAGATTCGTCGTTAGACACGACCTTTCTTCTCTGTGACCTCCGAATCAATGAACCTTCCTCCTGTTCTTCCTCATCTTCTAAGGTACGAGACCCACTTGCTTTCCTTTTTGATGAAGAGGAGTTCACAATAATTTTCTTGAGCCTTTGCCAAAGAAAGTTTCAAAGCAGATACATCAGTAGCAGAGATCCCACGAGCGGGAAACCCTAACAAATGAAAAGGATTAGAGAATCATAAGAAGGAGAAAAAGGAAATGTAAAACCTACCATGGGTTTTCACTTTCCAACCAAACCTCGCCGAGAGGAACTTCCAAGAACGTTGTTCCATTGGAGGGATCAACAATAATTTTTGTACACAACCACGGAAATCGGAGACCTCCTCGACGGTTCCCATGGTTGCTGCAAAAAGAAAAAAACAGTTACGGTACAAAAAATCTATCAAAAATAAAGAAGAAGTGAGCAAAACTGAACTCACGTGCAAAGTTCCACTTCTCAGGGAAGGGGATATTTTCTTCACCTACCAAACCTCTAGTAGGGACAAAAACATACCGGACATACCACCATCTATCTTTATCATCAGCAGGGATAACCAAAACTCTTTTACTCCTTGCCGCAAAAGTAAAAACTCCTTGGTGGAACATCATAGGAGAATAGAGATGAATAAGATGATGAAAAGTAAAAGGAACTGAAGCTAAATTTGCTAAATATCTAAGGCATGCTACTGCCCTCTAGATAAGAGGACCGATTTGTGTCAAGCACACATTAAAAAATCGACAGAATTCTATAATGACAGGGTCGATAGGAGGCTTGAATCCTAAAGTAAAGGGGTAAGTATACACAAAAGAATACCCAGTTTTGTAAGAGGTTATTCTCTGATTTTCATTGGGAACTAAGACTGGAAAGTCAGATTTCCAATAATAATCTCTACGCACGTGCAAAATTAAGCCCTCAGTGATTTGAGTAGGGTAGAGATCAACACGATCATGAGATGTCATAGAAGAAAGCTGTTTACTTATGGCCTCATTATCCTTTACAAAAGAAAACTCAGCAGGAACAATCTCATCAACTTTTGGCACACGAAGTGGTTCGTTAGGTTCTCTACTCTTAGAAGAAGATCTAGAAGCTCTAGCCCTAGAAGAAGATGAAGAAACATTAACTCTAGAAGATGGTAGAGGAGTAATGTTAAGAGGAGAAGAACTCCTAGAAGGTGTAGAACTCAAGCTTCTTAGTCTACCGCCCCTCCTACTCCGGATTGGAACAGAAGAAGGAGATAGTTCGTCTACTATAATAACTTTTTTGGGTTCCTGATTTGAGGAAGACATATTTACGTGAAAGAGGAATTTACAAGCAATAAAGGAAAGTTAGAAGTTTTTCATGAAAGCAAAGGCAGAAAAAGGGGTATTTATAATCAAAGGCAACTGTCAAAAAATGAAAAAAACACTGATGTGAAAGTCATAATTGAAACAGTCGCTTCGTGACTGATGCAGCCGCAAAAATTCCTAAAAGGCGTTGATGAATTGCAGAATCAATCCGAGAACGCCACATGGCATGAGCATTAAATGGAAGTGACAAGCAACGCATACATTCATAGACAGATGCAATGGTACGAGTGAAACGGCGGCAAAAAATTCCCGCCATAAATGAGTATCCACTTACCAAATATTTAATTGATAAATAAATGGTAAGTGGGGGGACTATATGTATTGGTAAAAAATAGACTTCACATGTGTAATATTTTTGATGACAAAGCAATCTACGTGGAGCAATGGAAACATGATAGCTGGTCAGAAATATAGAAAGAGGTACGAGACAAAGAGGAATGGAATAACATACACACGAGACAATTAGATGCGGGAGCTCCAGTCTAATTGGGAAGTTGAAGAGCCACAGTCAGAATGAATCAGGGCAGAATAAAGGGCAGATTCAAAGATCTTCAGTCAATGAGCCAAACGTTACAGAATCTTCACGCAACAGTTACAATTATCTATTGTAACGTTACATTAATGATATTATTAATCATTAATGCTCAATCATTAAGAAGAGTAGACGTTATATTAAGAAATTTCCTATAAAAGGGAGTAAAATCTCACTTGTATGGACACGTTCGAACCACTACTGAAATATACTTATTCTCGTGCGATCTTATTGCTTATTATTTACAAGTCTGATTATTATTATTAGTTAATTTCCTTGGTTATCAGAAGCCTGAGTACTTCACAAAATAGCTTTGACTAAGAATCTAATTTTTTGGTTAAGCTCTCCTAAGTCCAAAATCACCTAGTGGAGCTAACGGAACCATAAAAATTCAAATCCGAGACTGTTTACTCATAAGTAAACATTCCGATTGACTTCTCCAACTTAAACTCCTAAATAAGAGACTAAGTGTCTCATTTCACTCCAAAACCACTCCGAACCCGAATCAACCAAACATATGCAACTTAATAAAACTGAACAACTCATAAAGAAGCAGAAATGGAGAAAACGAGGCTAAAACTCTCGGAACGGCCGGCCGGGTCGTTACACCGTTACAATGGGATGGATAGGATCTTTCCACCCTTAACCAGAGGTTTCTAGTACGAGCCGGCCCTTGAAATAATAAAAAATCATAATAGAGAGAGTTTCCCTCTTGAGCCTTATGTTGCACGTAACAAAATTGGTCGGGGCTATACTACGAATATCGGACACTGGTGTGTGGAAAGAACGCTGCAAATTCACTACAAGAAAGTGGAGATACAACAACTTTTAATCCATTTACCGACATTTAATTTAAATTTGCATCAAATGTCATAAATTTGAGTATCGGTAATTTTCTGATATTTAGGTTGCTATCGGTAAGAAATTATGACACTTATTTTACGATATTTAGGTAAATGTCGATAAAAATTTCCGACACTTACTTTACAACATTTAGGTAAATAGAGCCAATGAATATTACTACGCTAAAGTTTTGAAGAAAATTAAAGAACTCAAATTGACCGATACTACAAAACGAAGCTAAACGTTCAATTCTGAATTAGGTGACCCATCAATAAGCAAATAAACAAGAAAAAGAAAAAAAAAACGCATACTCCACAATTGAGATTTATATATCTTTTTAGCATGTGTACGAAAGTGGAAATTTTTACTAATGCACTGTAACGTTTCCTTTTTTATATACTAAATTGCTATATAAATCGTGTTGATTAGCTTCTAATTTATGTGCTAATAGTCTAATACCAAGTGGCCTTTCAAATTAAGCCGCTAATTTAAACTTTTTCCCCTTTTAGATAAAGCAAGAATCTTCTTTTTCCCTATCCTATTAAATAGCTCCTTCTCTCTTTTTCTCTTCTCTTCTTTTTGGCAGTGAGAGTCGGTGCTACTTTTCTTAGGTATGGGCATGTGTCAACCAATAAGAAATTAAAACTTAGTAGGAGATTTGAGTTACTTCATGGAAAAGTTATTGATGTTACTATGCTAAAATTTGCTTTTTATTTAGTAGAAGATGGTAGTGAAAGGAGAAAAGATACTGCTTTTGTTTAACCAAATAGACAAATAATGGTAAAGTTGCTTCGTGGGTGAAGTGCATAGCATGTGGTGAGAAAAATGAAAAGTTAAAAGAGGGCATGAGATGAGAAAAGCTAGGAAGTACAAAGTTTTATGATGCAACTATTAATAAAGTGAGTGAAAATTACGAGAGGTACAAGGTTCAAATATCAATAAAAGCAAAAAATGTTAAGTGGTTCTTTTTTTTATTTAGTTAAATATTGTCGTTATTTAGTATTTGTGCTAGTGAAAGGTGGAGTCCATTACTTAAATGGTCACTCAACTAATTAAAATTATTTAGTAAAGTCATTTTTCCTTCGTTTGTAACAGAAAAATCACTTAACTTGCCTACAACACTCAGAAGGTCACTCAATAAATTTTTTTATTCTATAGGTAAGTCCATAATATAAATTAAAAAGAGAGAAAATAATTAATTAAAAGTTAAAATAAAAAATAAAAGAAAAACACAAGTAGTTTAGAGGGTAAAATAGGTATTTGGCAATCAAAAATTTGAGAAATTTAGTCGAGTGACCTTCCAAGTGCAACTGACATAGTTGTTTGATTTTCCTGTTACAAGCGGGAAAAAAATTGATTTTAGTAGGTAATTTCGAATAGTTGAATAACTATTTGAGTAATGCATTCGTGAAAGGAGATGGGCAACTGACAAAATAATTGAAGTGTGCACGAGCTAACTCAAAAAGTAATGTATCCAAAAAAAAGAAGCTAGGAAGTATTTTGAGAAAAGAGATGTAAAGAATAGTTTTAACACTAAAAAAAAAAGTGTAAGGTGGTGAGAAAGTAGAAGGTTAGGTACTTTCCTAGAAATATCAAAGTAGCAAGTTATATATTGGAGATTGAAGAGATCATACAATGTCCAAGAAACACGTTTGGATTTGACATAAGAAGAAAGGAAAAGTGGCTAACTAAGGAAAGGTTGTGAGGCAGACTTTGAAAAGCAAGAAGATTTGGCTGTTTATACAATCTAAGTGAGGTCATCTCAAAGTAAATTTGGCAAGTACAAATTGAGATTGGAAATTAGGTTTCTCTTGGCTTGTTGCTTAGCAATTTCTAAGGTAAGATTTGTGAAGAACTCTTCTTCCATGTTTTTTGTATGCTTTACATTTTATGCTTTTCAATTTCATAGTTGTCAATCTTGTGTGGTCTAATTCATCATCACACATTTGATAGATTAATGCTCATTCATAAATAGAGATATATTCCTCCTGGTAAAAATCTGTATTTTCTTATTCTTAGATCTTTCCTAATACACATGTCGTTCGTCTCCGTTATCCTATTACCCTATTGTTGCTATTGTTTGTTGATTCCTTTTCATTGTTTCTTGAGCCGGGGATCTATTGGAAACAACATCTATACGTTCACAAGGTAGAGATAAGGTTTACGTACACGTTATCCTTCCCAAACCTCACTTGTAGGATTCCGTTCAGTTTGTTGTTGTTGGTAACTAAAGTGTAATAGGTCATAAGATCCTCTTACTCCGAATCAATTATTATGTCAATTTGAGTACCTAAATTTTCATACACTTCTTTATATATATCTCTTGACTAACCCTGTCTCATATTGATAATTTTTCAGGTCACTAGTGGTGTTTGATTCCAAATAGAAAGACAAAATGAAGAACAATGCAGCAATTAAGTACCTAAAGCATGTCATTTCAGTACTAACCACTATGGCCAAATCAAAATCAACAGCCATCAAAACCAAAACTGAAGCTCTAAAAACTAGGCTAGAAGTCCTATCATTGTTGAAATCCAAGAAACTCTCTTTTTCAGGCCTAGGAACTAAGGCCATTTCTCACAAGATTCATTCATTATTAGGTCATAAAGAAGAAGATCAAGAATCCCAAGATCATGAAAATGAAAACAATAAGGCTATTGTACTTTACAACAATGCCCCCGAAGCAAGTGAAGATTCTTTACACTGTCAGTATAACGACCTGAATAATCAGGAGATACTACTATTGAGTAACAGCGAAAACTATGATCATTATGATGATAAGTATCCGGATTTGACACATACGTTGTTCGATGAAGAGGACGAATACTTAGGTGATCCAAATCGATCAGCTATAGACATGGTGAGGAATTTCAAAGAGGAAGAAGGACAGAATTTTGTACTAGAAGACGAGATCGATAATGTGGCAGATTTGTTTATCAGGAAATTCCATAAAAAGATGAGGTTACAAAAGCTTGAATCTTTCAAAAGGTATCAAGCAATGCTACAAAGAGGTGCTTAATTATATATTAAAGTTGTTCCATTTGCTTCTGCAATATTGCAGCAGTCTTTCAAATAGCAAAATGGATCTCAGTTTTATTTCAACTCCACTTTTTGCTATCTAGTATTTTTCTTCATGATCTGTAGCAGCTTCTTTTTTTTTTTCTTTTTTCCTTGAATAAATTTTATGTCCTTTTCCCCTAATAGCCGCGTGCGCACACACACAAAAAAAGTGTACTAATAAGTTGGGAAAAAGTCATTATTCTCCAATGTAATAATAATGATTTTCTAGTCAGATATGTAAGAAAAATGAGTAGATAATATTGACTAAGAACAAGAAGGAAATAAGAACAACTTATTAAAAAATACTGTGACGTGGTAAGTCACTGCTTTGAAAGCGATTTCGATCCGACTAGGTGCAAACCGTTAAAATCGGTCCCTCCCCAAGGTTCCACAACACCTCCAAACACGTGCACTCCTGGCTGGAAGTATGGAATTTGCACAAAACGATTGCCCAGAATTCAGTTGAAGAAGAAGAAAGATGAAGGTGTTTTTCCTGTGTTTTAAAACTTCACAAAACAGCTCCAAATATAGATAAGATGCTAGAACTATTATAAGAAGGAGAATTTAATTTGGAGGTTATGAAATAAAAGCTGTTACAGAATTCAAGTAGCAGTTACAACAAATTAAATTATAGCTGTTACAAAGTTACAAAATTCAATTCAAAAGAGATGAATTTGGACATATTTTGGTAAGCATGTATATAGACACTTTTCTCGTAAGCTAAAAAAAATGAAGAAATAATTTTAGCAAAACCAGATTTGGATTAGGTCTCACGTATATCTCGAGCGCAGGGGGAAAATCGACCGTTTTGCCTTCAGGACTAATTTCTCAGGGACGAAATGGAATCGGAATTCGATAAATTTTGTATGGTTGAACTCGTATTGGAATGAATATTCAGATTTTGTAAAATTTGACGGGTTCCGAGGTGCAATCCCGCGGGTCAATTTTTAGATTCTTGTAAAGATCGAAACTTTATTATTCAGAATAGTTCCTTATACGATTTATGTGTGTTTTGAAGTTGTTCTAGTTGTATTTGAGCCGTCCGGAGGTCTTTTCACCTGAGAAGTCTATTTTAGAGTACCGGGTTGTCGTCTTCGAGGTAAGTATATTGGCTAACCTTGTGTGGGAGAACCACCCCTTAGGATTTGAGTCATCTATGTTGACTGTAGCCCGTGTACGCGAGGTGACGAGTGCGTACTCGGACTTATTTGTATGAAGTTGGCCTTTTAGGGTTCTTAGGTCCTTATATTCCCCGTGTAGGAAATTGTAAATTGTTATGACTGAGTTTCTGATTTCTAATTTCATCTCTTCGTGCTTAAATTAAAATTTCTTGCTTGTAAACGCCTTTTGTTGTCGGTTTGATCTTAATTGACTTAGTTGAAGAATTTACCTCTCCTACCATCATGCTATATTTTCTTCATGAACTGCCTATTTAGCTAAAATTAGAAATATCTCGCCCTATAGTTGTTTAGTATGAATTGGGATTAGGATTATCTGTAGTTGCTTACCTTATCTGGAGTGGGGAAAATCTCTCATAATCATTCAACCTTAAAAGGAATCTAGATGATCCACACCTTAGTCGACTAGTTGTATTTGGAAATCTCTTGACTTGTGATGACATCCTATGGTGGACTTGAATACTGTGAATTCATTGTTATGTCGTATTCTCCCTGGTTAAGCTGTGTTCTTTACGCTTATTATTTCCTTTGAGTGGTTATTCCTTGTGAATGAGTTCTACCCTCATTGTGATTTAAGTCTTGTATTGATTTGCTCGTCGTACATAGCATTTTCTATATTTTGTTGCCTTGTGATCGTTTGGCAATGTACGATGTTTCTGTCGGGTTGTGGTGGTTATCTTTGTGACTGTATTGCATATTTAAATTGGGGACTACGGACGTATTCCGGGAGATCCCCCCTGTACCGCATATTTACTTTTGGGGACTACGGACGTATTCTGGGAGATCCCCCCAGCACTGCATATTTACTTTTGGAGTCTACAGACGTATTCTGGGACATCCCCCTCGCACTGCATATTTATCTTGGGGGACTACGGATGTATTCTGGGAGATCCCCATGTACTGCATGACAAATTCTAAGCTACAAACGGAGTTCCGGTAGATTTATCTTGAAGAAATTATGATCGAAAGATACTTATTGAAAAGTATAGCTGAAAAGCATTTGCCTTGAAGAAAACTAAGTGTGAAAGAATATTATTTCAAAGGTGTATTTGAAAAGCATTTTATCTTGAAAGATAAGCATTTGCCTTGAAGAAAATTAAGTCTGAAAGACTATTATTTCAAAGGTATATTTGAAAAGCATTTAGCTTGCAAAAAAACTATGCTTGAAAGGCATTTATTGGAAAAGTAGACTTGAAAAGCATTTATTTTGAAGGAATTATGTTTGAAGATTTTCCTTCTGAAAATGTATATATGTATTCAGAGAAAGTATATTTCAAAGAAATTTTCTACTTGAAATGATTATTTAAAGGCTTTCAATATAAACTTACGGATGAAGGTTTACACCCGAAGAACTTTCCAAAACAATTGGGGTTGTTGGCTAAGGCCTGACGTGGAAATTGTTGCAGTGCTGAATTGTTATTTGTTCTTACTGTATTGTGGCTTCCGGTTTTCGGGTTGTGTTCCCGTCTATCCTTCTGTGTATTATTATGATGTTTCGTTGTATTTTACTGTATTATTCCTTCTGCTTGGACTTGTTGTGTGTTAATTACATTGTGTAGTCATTAGATAGACGTCATATTCTGTTATTCCCATATTTATGTCTGTTGATTTATTAGACCAGTGGGTGTCCTGACTAGTCCTCGTCACTACTTCACCGAGGTTAATCTTGATACTTATTGGGCACCGTTTTGGTGTGCTCATTCTACACTTCTGCACATTTTTTGGGCAGATCCAGGTATTGATCATTAGTAGTTGTGCGGTTCATTGCAGCGGAGACTCAAGGTAAACCTGCCGCCGCATTCGCAGGCTTTGGAGTCACCTTCTTACCTTGTTTCGACTGTTTTTACTCATTTCCGAACAGTTGTATTTAAAAGTGTAGTTTACTCTGTAGAGCTTATGACTTGTACTACCGGTTTTGGAAAATTGTAAATTCTATAAAGATTTCTATATCAAGATTGTTAGATTTCATTTATTATTGTTGTTATTAGAAACTTTTAGGCTTACCTAGTCCCTAAGACTAGGTGCCATCACGACACCTAATACAGAGAAGTATGGATTGTGACAAGTTGGTATCAGAGCTCTAGGTTCATAGGTGCTACGAGTCATAAGCGAGTTTAGTAGAGTCTTGCGGATCGGTACGGAGACGTCTGTACTTATCTTCAAGAGGCTACGAAACTATTAGGACAATCTCTCTTCCTTCATTCCTATCGCGTGAGTTCGTTGATCTTGAAGTTTGAAATTATCGTTCCATTCTCTCACTTATGGTGAGGACACGAGCTGCGGTCCCTGATGATGTTACCTCTGGAACAAATGTCGCTAGGGTCAGAGGCAGAGGCCGACAAGGAGCACGAGCCGCAACTACCAGAGCAGCGGTTGAGGAGCTGCCGGCAGTCCCAGCTGGGGGACAGGTACTGGAGGCACCCGTTGTTATGCTCGGACTTCAAGAGACCTAGGCGCAATTTTGAGCATAATTGGTACATTAACTCAGGCGGGATTGATCCCTGGTGCACCAGCTACTTCACAGATAGGGGAAGGAGCCCAGACTCCCGTCGCCTAAACTCCAGAGCAGCAAGATCATGTTGGTCAAGTTCTAGGTATCATGGCAGCACAACTTGTGGTCGCAGTACAGCCCGTGGTTAGGGTAGCAACACATGAGGAAGGACAACTTAGACTTTAGAGGTACAAGAAGTACCACCCTCTTATCTTCAGTGGATTGGCGACAGATGATGCCTAGGGCTTCCTGGAGGAGTGTCACCGCATTCTTCGTACAATGGGTATTCTGGAGTCGAGCGAGGTTGCTTTTGTCACGTCTCAGCTTAGAGGAGCGGCTTATCAGTGGTGGAGGGAAAATGAGTTGGGTAGCCCGCCGAATCAGCTTCACTTACATGGGGTCAACTTTCAGAGATGTCCTTGAAGGAGTTGCACCTCAGTCCCTCCGAGAGTCATGGCGCATGGAGTTTGAGCAGTTGCGTCAGGGCACTATGTCAGTATTAGAGTATCCTGTCAGATTCAAGGAGTTGGCCATATATGCACCTCACTTAGTTGTTTCAGTTAGGGGGTGAGTCTGCAGATTCATTAAAGGACCCAGGCATGATATTCGGTTCAGCATGACTCGAGAGTTGGAGTTAGATGTCTCATTTCAGCAGGCAGTAGGGATCGCTCGCCAGTTAAATGGCATGTGGGATCGGGAGAGAAAGGACATACGAGATTAGGAGAGAGAGTATAGGGAAGTGAGGAGGCCACATAGGCCGGAGAGATCTACTGGTCCTTATATGGAGGCAGGGCACCACACGATAGAGGTTTTGTGGGTCAGCCAGTTCTGTTTGCATTACCGGCTTCGCATGGGTTTTCAGGTGCTCATGGGTCTCAGAATACTCGTGTTGCTCAGTTTCCACAGCCCCGTCAGCAGGGAGGTTATTTTGAGTGTGGGCCTATCAGCCATATGGTGAGAGATTATCCCGGGCTCCAGACAGGTGTATCATAGCAGGGTATTCAGTTGAGTAGAGGGCGCCTAAGAGGGTGAGGCCCGACCCGTTGAGGTATTTTATATAGTAGGCTGGAGGCCGTAGTGCCAGCTGTTATCACGCAAGTATGTTTCGATGTGTTGCAGAGGGGCGCCAATTGTATCTCATTATAGTTCTTCTGGTCGAGACGGGTTCCCTTATTTGTTGTTTCATTTGGGGTGAGTTTCATACTTTGCATTCTATTTTTTATGTCTGCTCATGTCGGGAGATTCTAAAAGTGGTCGCACATGTCTATCATTGTTTTCATTCCTCATTGAGATTGGTGAGACTAGAAGTGAGTTCTTGTTATCATCATGATAGGCTTAATGTGATTTTCCTAAGTATTTTGTTTATGATCTGTGATTTGATACTCTATCGAGATGTGAGTTAAGTGAGCGTTATGATTTTATCAGCCGATATGAGTTAGTGGAAGATTTCCATTGGTATGATATATTTTCGGTATGTGATTTAGAACTGTGGGCGAGGTCCTCGTGATACTTTGTGATTCGATATGTTTGGACCGGGCTGAGTAGCACCGTGGAAATTTTATCAAGATGGGATCCATGTGATTTGTTCATATGCTTTACTTCATCCTTGTTATATTGCTTTTGTAAGTTAGTATTGATAGAGAGTTGTGCCAATGGGCTTGTTTATAGTTTCCTTATGTTTTTCTCTTTTCATATTCAGTCATCTTCGCTATGTGCTTCTTTAATTTTAACTTGCGGGATGTGTGGCCTGTGTTGTTAGTTGTGGCTTGGCGATTCGGGTGTCTAATTATGAGGTCTTCGTGTTTTTGGCATTATAATCAGTATTACGAAGGTTTGAAATAGAGTTCTATCGGTTATAAGGCTAATTGTCGGTGCTGAGTTGATTTCGGGCAGCTATTGTGATCAGAAGTGTTGCTACGAGCATATGTATGGTGTGCTATATTGTGTGGTCGTACCTTATGGGTGTAGTCATGAGCTGACGCAACTGGTTGAGGTTGATGCCAGATATAGATTTAGAATCGAGTATTTTGGAAATGAGTAGAAGGTGAGAAATTGAAGCATGAGGCTTACCAGTGGTGATAGGAAGGCTAAATTGTAGTTGTGATTGTGTCATTAGGCGTATGTAGGTCAGGGTGACGTGAGATCACCCGCGGGTGTGTGTTGGATGAGTTTAGTGACGTGGGGCATTCAGTGATTGGATATCAGCGTCGGAATGCGATTTCGAGAGTTGGAGATGCTCTGGGATGTTAATTGGGACTTCTCTGCAAAATTTTGCGTCATTCGGGGTTGAATTGATAGGTTTCAGCACGAGTTTAGAAATTTGAAGACTTGAAAGTTCATAAGCTTGAATTATGGTGTGATTCGTAATTTCAGCGTTGTTTTACGTGATTTGGAACCTCGAACGAGTCCTTGTTAGGTTATATGACTTTTTTGTGTGATTGGACGGGGTCCCGGGGGCCTCGGGTGTGTTTCGGATGGGCCACGTGCCATTTGCTTCCATTGTTTGGACTGCTGATGCCTGGTATCTGGTTTTCTCCTTCGCGTTCGCGAAGTGTAATCTTAGAGGAGGGAACGTTTTTTCTCCGCGTCAGCGTCCACCCTCTGCGTTCGCGTAGCTATGCCATCTCACCTTCCCCGTTCCGTACTACTCCACGCGTTCGCGAAGAAGCTCTATGGGCAGCCCAAGTTTTCCTCTTCGTGTTCGCAAGATTTCCTACGCGTTCGCGTAGGCTCCACCTTTTCTCTTCCATGTTCGCGAAGTACAATTTGAGCAGCTTCATTTTCTTCTTCGCGAACACGGTCTTTCCTACGCGTTCACGATTCATTAAAGGCCTGGGTAAATTATAAATCTTAAAAATCGAGGGTTAAGCTATTTTTATCACATTTTGACTTCTAGAGCTCGGTTCTTGGCGATATTTGGTGGGTTTTTCATGAAATTCGATAAGGTAAGTGTTCTTCAAATATAATTGAATATATTCCATGATTTTATCTTTATTTTCATCGTTTAATTTGTGTTTTGAGTTGAGGAAAATCTGGGTTTTGAAAGAAAATTTCTAAAATGAAAAATCGTGATTTGAGGGACGAAATGGTATCGAATTTTGATAAATTTTGTATGGTTGAACTCGTATTGGCATGGGTATTCGGATTTTGTAAAATTTGACGGGTTCCGAGGTGCGGGCCCGGGGGTTGATTTTTAGATTCTTGTAAAGATCGAAACTTTATTATTCGAAATAGTTCCTTATACGATTTATGTGTGATTTGAAGCTGTTCTAGTTGGATTTGAGCCGTCTGGAGGTCTTTTCACCTGAGAAGTCCATTTTAGAGTACCGGGTTGTCGTCTTCGAGGTAAGTATCTTGCCTAACCTTGTGTGGGAGAACTACCCCTTAGGATTTGAGTCTTTTATGTTGACTGTAGCCCGTGTACGCGAGGTGACGAGTGCGTACTCGGACTTATTTTATGAAGTTGGCCTTTTAGGGTTCTTAGGTCCTTATATTCCCCGTGTACGAAATTGTAAATTGTTATGACTGAGTTTCTCATTGCTAATTTCATCTCTTCCTGCTTAAATTAGAATTTCTTGCTTGTAAACTCCTTTTGTTGTCGGTTTGATCTGAATTGACTTAGTTGAAGAATTTAACTCTCCTACCATCATGCTATATATTCTTCATGAACTGCCTATTTAGCTAAAATTAGAAATATCTCGCCCTATAGTTGTTTAGTATGAATTGGGATTAGGATTATCTGTAGCTGCTTACCTTATCTGGATTGGAGAAAATCTCTCATAATCATTCAACCTTAAAAGAAATCTAGATGATCTACACCTTAGTCGACTAGTTGTATTTGGAAATCTCTTGAAGTGATGGCATCAAATGGTGGACTTGAATACTGTGAATTCATTATTACGTCGTGTTTTCCCTAGTTAAGATGTGTTCTTTACGCTTATTATTTTCCTTCCAGTGGTTATTCCTTGTGAATGAGTTCCACCCTCCTTGTGATTTAAGTCTTGTATTGATTTGCTCGTCGTACATAGCATTTTCTATCTTTTGTTTCCTTGTGATTGTTGTGGCAATGTACGATGTTTCTATCGGGTTGTGGCAGATATCTCTGTGACTGCATTGCATATTTAATTTGGGGACTACAGACGTATTCCGGGAGATCCCCCTTGTACCGTATATTTACTTTAGGGGACTACAGACGTATTCTGGGAGATCCCCACATCACTGCATATTTACTTTTGGGGACTACGAACGTATTCTGGTAGATCCCCCTCACACTGCATATTTACCGTTGGGGACTACAGACGTATTCTGGGAGATCCCCCCTGTACTGCATGACAAATTCTGAGCTACAGACGGAGTTCTGGTAGATTTATCTTGAAGAAATTATGATCGAAAGATACTTATTGAAAAGTATAGCTGAAAAGCATTTGCCTTGAAGAAAACTAAGTCTGAAAGACTATTATTTCAAAGGTGTATTTGAAAAGGATTTTATCTTGAAAGATAAGCATTTGCCTTGAAGAAAACTAAGTCTGAAAGACTATTATTTCAATGGTATATTTGAAAAGCATTTAGTTTGCAAAAAAACTACGCTTGAAAGGCATTTATTGGAAAAGTATACTTGAAAAGCATTTATTTTGAAGGAATTATGTTTGAAGATTTTCCTTCTGAAAATGTATATATGTATTCGGAGAAAGTCTATTTCAAAGAAATTTTCTACTTGAAATGATTATTTAAAATCTTTCAATATAAACATACGGGTGAAGGTTTACACTCGAAGAACTTTCCAAAAACAATTGGGGTTGTTGGCTAAGGCCTGGCGTGGAAAATGTTGCAGTGCTTAATTGTTATTTGTTCTTACCGTATTGTGGCTTCCGATTTTCGGGTTGTGTTCCCGTCTATCCTTCTGTGTATTATTATTATGTTTTGTTGTATTTTACTGTATCTTTCCTTCCGCTTGAACTTGTTGTGTGTTAATTACATTGTGTAGTCATTAGATAGATGTCATATTCTGTTATTCCCATATTTATGTCTGTTGATTTATTAGACCATGTATGGCCGGTGTTGTTAGTTGTGTCTTGGAGATTCGGGCGTTTAATAATGAGGTCTTCGTGTTTTTGGCATTTATCAATATTACGAAGGTTTGAAATAGAGTTCTATTAGTTATGAGGCTAATTGTCGACGCTGAGTTGATTTTGGCAGCTATTATGATCAGAAGTGTTGCTACAAGCATATGTATGGTGTGCTATAATGTGTGGTCGTACCTTATGGGTATAGTCATGAGTTGACGCGACTGGTTGAGGCTGATGCCGGATATAGATTTAGAATTGGGTCTTTGGAAATGAGTAGAAGGTGAGAAATTGAAGCATGAGGCTTACCGGTGGTGATAGGATGGCTAAATTGTAGTTATGATTGTGTCATCAGGCGTATGTAGGTCAGTTTGATGTGGGATCACCCGCGGGTGTGTTGGAAGTGTGCATTCAGTGATTGGATAAGTTCGAGGTGAATCTTGGCACGTTCGAGGACGAACGTTTGTTTTACGAGGGGGAGAATGTAACGACCCGACTGACCGTTTTGAGAATTTAAGCTTCGTTCGGTAGCGTAAGGTCATGAACAACTTCACATTTTGCATATCGACCTGCGTGCATGGTTGAATTCAGTTACCGGACGATACAGAGTCGAATTGGACGAAGGATTTTAGTTTTGGAAGCTTAAGCAGTGGAATTTGACCGGAGGTTTGACTTTTGAGTAAACAGTCTTGGAATGAGTTTTGGATAATGTCAAAAGCTTCGTATGGTTATTTTGGACTTAAGCACGCGTCCGGAATTGGTTTTGGAGGTCCGTAGAGTAATTTGAGGTAATTCAGCGAAAGTTTGAAATTTTGAAGTTTGGAAAATGGAGAAGTTTGACCACAGTCGACTTTTTGGGATATCGGGGTCGGAATGCGATTCCGAGAGTTGGAGCAGCTCCGGGATGTTAATTGGGACTTGTCTGCAAAATTTTGTGTCATTCCGGGTTGAATTGATAGGTTTCGACACGAGTTTATAAATTTGAAGACTTGAAAGTTCATAAGCTTGAATTATGGTGTGATTCGTCATTTCAGCGTTGTTTTACATGATTTGGAACCTTGAGCGAGTCCGTGTTAGGTTATATGACTTATTTGTGTGATTGGACGGGGTCCCAGGCGCCTCGGGTATGTTTCGGTGTAAATTCTGTAAGGATTTCTATATCAAGACTGTTAGATTTCCTTTATTATTTTTGTTATTCAGAAATTGTTAGTATTACCTAGTCCCTAAGACTAGGTGCCATCACGATACCCAACGGAGGGAAATATGGGTCGTGACACAATGTTCACTACTTGGGATGTGAGTATATCTACTCAATCTACTAACAACATAAGCAATATCAGGTCGTGCATAATTCATGAGAAATATTACACTACCAATTATCTTAGCATATTCAGTTTGAGAAATACTAGATTACTTATTCTTTCTCAAGTGTATGCTAGGATCATAATAAGGAGTTCTCGCAGGTGCTACATCAAAACAATTAAACATTTTCAACATTTTCTCAATATAATGAGACTGAGATAATGAAAAACCATTAGAAGTTCTTTGATTTTAATCCCTAAAATAACATTTGCTTCTCCAAGATCTTTCATTTCAAATTTAGAAGACAAAAAATTCTTAGCCTCATTAACAACATTCACATTAGGGCCAATGATTAACATGTCATCCAGACACAAACATATAATAACACAATCTGATCCTATCATCTTGGAATAAACACAAGTATCATATGCATTAACAACAAAACCATTACCCACTAATGTGCTATTAAACTTTTCATACCATTGCTTAGGTGCCTGCTTAGACCATACAGAGACTTTCTTAGTCTGCATACTTTATTCTCATGTCCTTGGATCACAAATCCCTCAGGCTGAGACATTTATATATATATATATATATATCTTCCTCTAAATCACCATTTAGGAAAGACGTTTTAACATCCATTTGATGTATCACTAAATTATGAATAGCGGCTAAAGCAACAAGAATTCTAATAGTCGCTATCTTAGTCACGAGAGAATAAGTGTCAAAGTAATCAATGTCTTTCTTTTGGTTAAAATCCCTAATAACAAGTCTAGCCTTATAGTTCTCAATTGTATCATCGGGTCTCAATTTCTTCTTAAATATCCACTTGCTACTTATGGGTTTACAACCTTTAGGCAAGTCCGAAGTGTGATTAGAAACTGTAGAGTCTAATTCACTTTAATGGCCTCTTTCCAAAAACTAGCATCTATTGACCTTATTGCTTCATTATAAGTCTTAGGGTCTTCTTCTATTAAATAGATATACACTAATTCATCATTCAAAAGGTCAAGATAAATATTTTCAGTCAAGAAAGTAGTGATAAAGTCAGGACCAAGACTAGCTTCAATTATACGCCTCTCACTCCTTCTAAGTTCATTTTCATGCTCATTAGCAGTAACACTAGAAAAAGACACATTTTGAGAATTAACAGACATAGATGTAGAAGCATTATTACTCACATCACTAGGCACATTATTTTTCAATGGAAAACATGCTTAAAAAATTCTGTATCTCTAGACTCACAAATAGAACTATCATTCAAAGACACAAATCTATATGCAACACTATTTTGAGCATACCCAATGAAAATAGCATCAAAAGTCTTGGGTCCAACAGTTACTTGTTTAAATTTAAGTAGACCAACTTTAGCCAAACACCCCCACACTTTTTGAATTTTCAAGTTAGGGGCAAACCCTTTCCATAACTCATACGGGGTTTTATCTAACTTCTTATGAAGGAATTTATTAAGAACATAACATGCAGATAAAACAGCCTCCCCCCACATATTATCAGATATACCCGAACTCAAAAGCATAGAATTCATCATTTCCTTAAGGGTTCTATTTTTCCGTTCGGCTGCATCATTTTGTTGGGGAGTATAAGGAGAACTAACCTCATGTATAATACCATTTTTCTCACAAAATGCTTCCAAATATTAGTACTATATTCACCACCCATGTCAGACCTAAGTCTCTTCATTTTTCTGTCTAATTGATTATCTACTTCTGCCTTGTATTTCAAAAACATGCTTTCAACCTCATCTTTTGACTTAAGAAGATTAGTGTATCTTGAAAAATCATCTACAAAGGTGATGTAGTATTTCTTTCCACCCTTACTAACAGTGTTCTTGAAATCTGCTAAGTCTGAATGCACTAGTTCAAGAAATTTTATCTTTCTACTAGTTACATTCTTAAAAGTTTTTTTTGGTATGTTCTACTTCTACACAAACATGACACTTAGAAAAATTATCAACACTAACTATAAGAATTAATTCCATTTTTCTAAGTCTTTTAATAGAAGCAATATTAACATGACCTAGTCTACCATACAACAAATTAATAGACTCAACAATATAAGCGGAATTGAAAGTACTAACATTATTAGTAATCTCTCGAGCGATGTTCGGTACAACCTCCACTAAGGTAATCCTTCCCAACAAAGTATCCCCCACGAGAAATAACATTTATTAGATTCAAAAATAAGTTTAAGACCTACTTTATTGAGAAGCGCACCTGAAACTAAGTTTCTACGAGGGGAGGGTACATACAGAACATTGTTCAAAGCTAAGGTTTTTTCCGAAGTGAACTTAAGGAGAATTTTTCCTTTACCCATAACTCCAGCTGTAGTGGAGTTACCCATGTAGACACACTCGCCATCAGCAGATTCCTCAAAGTCGTGAAACAACTCCTTGTTGGCTCAAAGGTGCCTTGAAGCGCATGTGTCCAGTATCCAGTCAGTCTTGTTAGCCACCACGTTCGCCTCAACAACCACAACAGCAATGACATCACCATCCTCGGTAAGGTTAGCTTGGACTGGAGCTTTTCCTCCATTATTTGAGCTTTGTCCTTGTCTCTGGTTGCACTGAAAAGCCTTGTGGCCAATTTTGTCGCAGACATAGCAAGGTCCTTTCAGTTTTTGAATATGACCCTCCGGCTTATTGAAGTAATTATGCTTCTTCACATGTCCTTTCTTCTGACTTTTCTTCTTTTTTCCTTTAAACCTATCTTTCACAAAAGTAGTAGAAGATTCCACAAGGTTAACTTTAGAAGAATTAAGAGAGAGAGATTTCATCTTATCCTTAAGCCGTTCAGACTTCTCATCTTTGAGACGGTTTGCTTCCTCAGTCCTCATGTGATTGATCAGTTCTTGAAGAGTTAAGTTTTTCTTCTTGTGTTTCAGTTGATTCTTGTAATCACTCTAAGAAGGTGGAAATTTTTCAAGCAGAACATTAGTTTGAAGAATCTCACACATCTCCATGCTTTCGTTCAAAACATCTGCAATCAAGTTCTCATACTCGTGAACATGCTCCATGATTGGCTTATCATCAACCATCTGAAACTTGATCCACTTTCCAACCACATACTTTTTTTCCTGCGTCATATGCACCATATTTCTTCTCCAAGTTGTCCCATATGACTTTAACGGATTTATAAGTTATAAACAAATCAAATATAGGGTTAGTCATATGGTTAAGCAAATGCCCTCGAACAGTTTTGTTATCCTTTTCAAATTTCTTCTTTTCAGCATCATCAACAACAACAGTAGTAACACCATTAGAACTATCAACAAGAACATCAACATGTGGTTCATTAAACAAAACGTACTCAACTTCTAATTGTTCAAAGAATATTAAAAGTTTCTGGGACCAACGTCGCTTATAATTATTTCCTTCTATAGGTTCAAGCTTTGACAGATCATGAAGTATTTTGTTCATCGTAGTAGCTATCAATCAATATTATATGGCGAAAGTCACTTTCAAATTGTAAGAAAAATGAGTGAATAATATTGACTAAGAACAAGAAGGAAACAAGAACAACTTATAAAAAAATATTGTGTCGTGGCAAGCCACTGCCTTGAAAGCAAATTTAGCCCGACTGGGTGCAAATCGTTAAGACCGATCGCTCCTCAAGGTTCCATAGCACCTCCAAACACGTGAACTCGTGGCTGGAACCAGAATTCGGTTGAAGATGAAGAAAGATGAAGGTGTTTTTTCTGTGTTTTAAAACTTCACAAAACAGCTCCTAATATAGATAAGATGCTAGAGTTGTTACAGGGAGGAGAATTTAATTTGGGGGTTATGAAAGATGTTACAAAATTTAAGTAGGAGTTATAAAAATTCAAGTAGCAGTTACAACAAATTAAATTATAGTTGTTACAAATGTTACAAAATTCAATTCAAAAGAGAATGAATTTGGGCATATTCTGGTAAGCATGTATATGGATATTTTTTTGGTAAAGAAATAATTTTAGCAAAATCAAATTTGGATTAGGCCTCACGTATATCTCACGCACAAGGGGGGCAATCAACCCGTTTTGCCTTCAGGACTAATTTCCCGTGTGCACGAGACCACTCCCTTTTACTAGCTCTTTACAAGCCCAACAAAGAGCAATTCAATATAAAGAGAAGGAAATGACTTCCAAGACCAATGAAGGACACTTTGTCTTTCACAAAAGACAAAGAAGTAAAGAAAGAAAAGAGACCACAAAGAAATCTTTGTCTTTGCATTAACAAGATTAATAATACCAACAAGATAACAGTTTAATTTCTTAAATCCTGTTAATCCTATTTGTCTATTTATTTTGGCATTTATGTTGCTTTTCGTACATTAGATTGGCTTGTATGATATCCGAAATAAGGAATGTGCACTTTTATACGGGGGCGGACCTACATTGTGGGTTGAGGGGTCATGGGACCCCGCTAGCCTCGGCAAAAATTCTATATATATATATATATATATGGGACCCCTTAAATATTTTAAGTGTGCCCCTTAACACAAAGAGATTGACCGGACAAGTGCTTGCATTGGCCATTTAAGTTCCGTTCTTTGCAAGTGATGCAAGTTCGAATCCCACATTTAGCATTTTCTATTCCTTTTCCCTCCTTTCTATTTTTATTCTGCATTTTCAGCTTTTTCTCTCCTTTCTATTTTTATTCTTTGAGTACAATGTAATTTATATTTAATAGAAAATTGCTTTATTTTCTTACTTTTGTTCTTTTTTTTGAATCAATTATAATTTAGTACTAATATATAATAGTTAACTTAATTAATATTTTAGTTCTTTGAATACAATTTAATTTATATTTAATAGCAAATTGCCTTATTTTTTTACTTTTATCTTCTTCTTTTTTTGAATTCAATTATAGTTTAGTACTAGTACATAATAGTCAACCTAATTAATTTTATTCTTTTTCAAATTCATCCCTTAAAATTTAAATCATCAAATTGCAACTTATCGGTCCATAAATGAAAAAAATACATATCATTTTGTGACAACCTTTTTTAACAATCTGGCTCTGCAATGACAACTAATAGTTTGAAACTCTTTTTCAGTTCTTTTAGTATTACCATACGCTTTATCTTGAATTCTTTAGTATGTCTTTGATAAATTTACGTTTGAATGCACTTTTGATCACTAACCCTTTTTATTTATTTATTAAAAACTAGAATTTTAAAGTATGAAACATGCTTAATCAAACACCTTCCCTTCCCATAACATCAATTTTGCGAAGAAATATATATATATATATATATATTTCTTCGCAAAATTGATGTTATGGGAAGGGAAGGTGTTTGATTAAGCATGTTTCATACTTTAAAATTCTAGTTTTTAATAAATAAATAAAAAGGGTTAGTGATCAAAAGTGCATTCAAACGTAAATTTATCAAAGACATACTAAAGAATTCAAGATAAAGCGTATGGTAATACTAAAAGAACTGAAAAAGAGTTTCAAACTATTAGTTGTCATTGCAGAGCCAGATTGTTAAAAAAGGTTGTCACAAAATGATATGTATTTTTTTCATTTATGGACCGATAAGTTGCAATTTGATGATTTAAATTTTAAGGGATGAATTTGAAAAAGAATAAAATTAATTAGGTTGACTATTATGTACTAGTACTAAACTATAATTGAATTCAAAAAAANCACTAAATAAGCTGAAGTTTTGTCCTGGATTAATTAGTTTTGTCATAAAGCTTTTTCAAAAATTTCAGCAGAAGATGCTGAAGTTATTCAGTTCATTTGCAAAAATTTCAGCACTAAATAAGCTGAAGTTTAGTTTTGCAATAAAGTTCTTTCAAAAACTTCAGCAGAAGTGCTGAAGTTATTTAGTTCATTTGTAAAAACTTCAGCACTAAATAAGCTGAAGTTTTGCACAGGCATCAGGAAGGCGGCGCCTGAAGTTGTAAAAATTAGGGTATAGATTAAATAATTTTAAAAATATAGGTATAGGTTAAATGGGGGCGACCAAATAAGACGCCCCGTGCACTTTCTACGAAAAGAATGTGAGACCAGGTCGCTTGTTAGACAGAAATTTGGTAGACCGAACCAACTAAACTTGTGAGCCCAAATTCCTTCTAGTGGACTTAATCAACCAAATGTAGACAGATATTGGCCCTAATCGAATCAACCACACTCATGAGCCCATATTCCTTCGCATCATTATAATATTGAGAAATTATCAGCTATGTCCATTTATAAGTAACTCATTATAAAATTGGTCAATTCATAAAATATTACTAATATTAGCCAATTAACTATTTGTAGCAAAAAAGGTCAAATTTTTGTTTTCTTTTGAGTGGGTGTTATTAGAATATATTGGGTACATCTTATGGAGCTTGAATATCAGTTTTGGGATGATTTGGTGAAGTTTTGAGGTGATTTGAATTGAAAATTCGAAGTAAAAACTGAACATGAAAAAAAAATGATGTGTGTATCACATATGTATCATATTTGTATCAATTGTGTATCACATGTATATCCATGTATATTTGTGTGTGAGATACATGCGTGATACATGTTTGATACATGTGTCACATAAGAATTTTTTGAACTTGATTTAATTACGAATTTTGATACAAAACCAGTCCAAATCACTTCCCATCTTCCTCAAATTTTGTATATTGACTTTTTAATATGTTTTCAATGAATTTCAACTATACCCATTGAAAAAGGTTTTTTTTTTTTTTTTTTTTTTTTTTTTTTTTTTTGCTTAGATTTTGGAATATTGTATTTTTTTTTTAATTTCATCACCTTATTTGCTACCTCATCCATGAAATTTTCTTTCCGTCTTGCATCTAATGTTTATAATCACGCTTAAAAATATGGAAGGAGATTTTTATATGTGATTCTTTGAGAGAAAGAACCTTATTTATTTGGTTTTTCAATTATTATATGTGTTTGGCTACGTTTGGAAGTTTATCACTAATGGCTAGAGGTTGATAAGTTGAGACTTATTTGGAACATTTGTGTAAGTGTCCCTATAATATTATGCAACGCACAGACTTAAAATTCTACAGGATCTTTACATAAAGAGCCGGCTAGATTCAGTGTTTACTTTTTCTAGATGGTATACATAGATTATACATATGTATACACGCAGTATACATGATTTACACATATAGTATACAATCGTCGACTATTTTTAACTCAGGCGGTTGGGTAGACGGTTATTTAGGTTAATTCTTCAAATTCTAAATCCACCTTTATCCCCAAATTGTGTGAACTCTAGTTAAAATCAAGAAGAGAATAGTCTCTTTATTCAGTTTTTCAAAAGCATGGAGAGCTAGTTTTACGTGTAGAACAGAGGCTACTATGTAAATTGATTTGTCACATGAGTCTCCCATTTACAACTGAATTTTAGATCTTATTACAAATTTGACCATTTTGCATTTAATCACACATTCTAATTTCATAAAAATTAGAATTTTAATTCCTCTATTTGGAGTGTAGGATCAAAGAAATGACAGCGTTTACGCCCTTTTACAACATACTCAGGTGCTTATATCTATGATAAAGTGACAAGAGTGTATGTAAAGGATATATGCTAATCCCGATTCATGCCGGATAGGCTCATTTTAAGGTAAGATGTTCCCTATCAAGAACTTCTTTATTCTCAGGACTCGAAACCGAGACCTCTATTATGATAATAGCCTAGGAGGTTCAAGACCACAAAAAATAGAGACAAGATATTAAGTAAATAAAACACTTGAAGATCAAATTTGAAAAAAAGGAGGAAAATATGGAGGCACATACTCAAAAAGCACAGGGGTCATAACAATCTATGTTTGGATCATTGCTACCCATCGATTTATAATGTACTGTATTGTGTTGTATTGTATTGTATTGTATCATTTTATGAATACAATATCTGAATAGATTATCAATTGTTGTTGTTAAATAACATTTTTATTGTTTGACTTGATTGTATCGTATTGTACTCTAACTGATAAGTTCACTAAAATACCTCCAATTGTTTTAAATAAAATTTATCAAGAATTAAACATAAAATAATTTAAGAAAACCTCTTTCTACTAATTTATCATTAATTACGTAGCTTAGAAACAAGAGAAAGTATCTGGGAAAAAAAGGTTAACTAATAATGGCAACAACAAAAAATTAAAACGATGGAAAGAGACAAAGAATCAAACGCAAACTTGGATAAAAAGAACAGGGTAAACCAACTCTAAAAGATAGAAGAAGACAAAGTAGGTCAATAGGTTGGAGATTTGGTGTTAAAATAAAAAAAATTAAATGAAAAAAATACAATTATGGAGTTATAAGTAAGGATATAATTGAAAAAGAAAATAGGAAACAATTCCACCACACCAAATCAGTTGTTTCATATTCCGGAACAAAGCATTTAACAATACGATACAATCATTTAAATAAACAATCAAAACAAACATTATTGTGGGATAACAATACAATACGATACAACAACCATCCAAACAAGCTTTAAGTAAATATATGTTGAGTACTTATCAACCAAAAAAAAAAGGGGGTTGGGGGGGTTATATTTTCAGCATAACAACATCATACACAACCTAGAATGTAATTATAGTAGATGGATCTTGGTCCTAAGAGAACAACATAATACTAAGTAATTAGTAATTATTTTCCATAACCTTCAATCACCTCCAAACTAGTTCTAGAAAGTGAGTGATGAAATTTTCTCTATAATAAGAAATATACATTGTAAATATCTATTATAATTTAACCATAAGAAGAAAAAAAATTAGCTCTAAAATTTTTTATCAAAGTTAAATGAGAAATGCTTCTTACATGCAGCATCTAAAAGGAATTATCTTTGAGAGGGAGATCATAAACTGGAGATGAAAGGAAGTTCCCTTCTTGCTCATCAGACTCAATCAACATCACAACAACCTCGCGCATTGAAGGACGGTCATATGGCGACATACTAGTACACATTAAAGCAACTTTTAGTACTGTCAGCATATGACTAACTGTTGTTTCATCTCCTAAATCCAATCGGCTATCAAGTATCCCCGATGTCAACGAATGCTCTCTAATATAATGCCTCGACCATGTAACGAGATCACCACCTTGTTCTAGGGGCTGTACTGGTGCTCTTCCGGTTAGCAACTCCAAAAGGACTACCCCGTAACTATAGATATCACATTTTTCCGTAACTTTCATGGTGTAAGCATATTCTGCAACAGAAAAGGCAGAATCAATAGTTGAAAAAGCTATATACACAGAAAAGTTAGAAGCATTTTTGCTTGTATTCAGACATTTCGTCGAAGAAATTGACTTGTTGTATACAATTTTAACAATCAAACTTCAACAAGATATACACTTTCAACGCGAACATACTGTTGAATATCTAAACTCCACATAAATATAGAGCAGTTTTGTCAGCTATTGTTTGGAATCTCTTGGCATAAACCATAAATAAAATGGGTACACAGATAAAAGTTAAAAGCATTTCCTTATTGTCTTCGGACATTCAAAGAAAGAGATATTGTATATTTTTCTAACTATCTATGTTCAACAAGAACATCCAATTCATATCAACAAAAAGGGGGGGAAACTTTCAAAGTGAATACACAATTTAACATCTAAATTGTACAATAATGTGGGAGTAAGAAGGGCCAAATGTATAAAAAGGAGTTCCTTGTTCGGCTTAAATATAGATAACCAATTACTAGTCTAATCCCTCGGAGACATATATTAGCCACCAGACCCCACTTTGTGGGATTTTACTGGGTCGTTGTTGGTGTTGTTGTTGTTGTCGTAGGCTATGTTGCGCGGACTCTCCAAAATGCGGCCGGCCCCGTGTCAGATCCTGCAAAAACACACTACTTTTGGAGGATCCGGCACGCACCCAGCGACATTTTCGGAGAGCCCGAGCAACATAGGTTGTAGGCAGCCTGCCTAGTGGTATATTTGCTATAAAAATGAAAAATAAAAATAAAAAACTCGAAGAATAAATATCAACTAGTCCCATCGTCAGCTTGGGGAAGAAAATTTTCATGTGATACTACTTATAAGCCCATTAAATTTGCATGAACAGTTGAAGTTTAAACTGCTGCATATATAGGGATTATAAGGATTGACTACCAATACGAGAAATATTTTGAGCAGGTTATCTATGCTATTGACAACAAGGAAAAGTCAAGAGTTGTCGCGGAGAAAATAAAGATACATACCAGGGGCTATGTAGCCATATGAACCAGCAACTGCAGACATCGACTTAGATTGAGGCATATCCACAACTTTTGCCAAACCAAAATCACCAACATGAGCTTCAAATTTGTCATCTAGCAGAATATTATTGGACTTTATATCACGGTGGATGATCCGTGGCTTGCAATCATGATGTAAGTAAGCAAGTCCTTGAGCAGCACCAACAGCCACCATAAAGCGAGTCGGCCAGTCCAAGCTACACGATGCACTGTGAAGCAATTCGCCGAGGCTACCTCTGGCCATATACTCATAGAGAAGTAGATTAGAACCCTGATGATTGCAAAAGCCATATAGCTTTACGATGTTACGATGCCTAATCTTTCCTAGTGTTAAGATCTCAGCACGGTAGCTATTGTCAATGTTATTACCCTCTCTGTTAGAACCAAGCTTCTTCACTGCAATTATTTGTCCGGACTGCATGACAGCCTTGTAAACTGTTCCAACAGCTCCTCTTCCAATAACATAACAATCATGAAAATTGCTTGTAGCCTCAACCAAGTCTTGGAAAGTGAATCCCTCTTTTGGACGGAAATAAATATCTGAATCTGGAGACGATATGTCTTTATCTTGGGTTGCAACCATCTCAACTGGATGCTTCTTCATGTAGTATAATATTAGCACAAT
This sequence comes from Nicotiana undulata, assembly GCA_005239495.1. Lineage (NCBI taxonomy): Eukaryota > Viridiplantae > Streptophyta > Magnoliopsida > Solanales > Solanaceae > Nicotiana > Nicotiana undulata. The sequence goes on along the minus strand of ML270692.1, from coordinate 63,438 downwards.
CAAGACAAGAGAAACTCCACCAATTACGCCGGCAACAACAGTAACAATCTTTTCTCGAGGAGAATCTGCACTTTTGACTCGAGGAGGATTGGCGTCGTATGCTGGAGGTGCATTACATCCGCCTAGGGGCCCACCACAGAGACCTTTGTTTCCGGTAAAGCTGCTCACGTCCATGTTATGAAAGAGCGGTATATCAGGCAATGGTCCAGTGAGGTTATTGTATGAGAAATCACAGCCCAACAGACTTGTCAGGTTCCCAAATGTGCTCGGTATTTCACCACTCAGATGATTGTTGTTGAGATAGAGGTACTCTAATAGGATAAGATTACCAAGGTTAGGTGGTATACTACCAGAGAGATTGTTGTTGCTAAGATCCATTGCAATCTGTAAGCCACTAAGATTACCCAACTCTGATGGTATTTCACCTGATAATAAATTCCCGCCCATCTGCAGCTCAGTCAAATGAGAGAGGCTCCCCAATGCTGCTGGTATCTTTCCAGAAAACTTATTCTCTGAAAGCAAAAGGCGTTCTAGCTGCGACAAGCTACCAATGTCATCAGGTATAACATCTGTAAAGCTATTCTTGCTGAGATCAAGCCGTTGTAGTCCCTTGCAGTTCAGAATGTCTGGAGGTATCGGTCCAGTGAGCAAATTAGCCGAGACATTGAAAGTCACAAGCTTGGTAAGATTTCCTATCTCCCTTGGCAACTCGCTGAAACTATTGCCTGAGAGATCAAGCCTCTGCAACTTCTGGCAATATCCAATATCAGGAGGTATTGGACCAGTGAACTTGTTCTGCCCGAGTTCAACAGCAGAGAGGTTTTCCAATTTGCACAACTCAGAAGGAAATGACCCTCCTAGCCTGTTACCATTAAGACGCAGTTGGACCAACGTAACACAATTAAGAACACCAGATGGAATGCCTCCATGCAATTTATTCGACCCAAGATTCAGCAAAAACAGATTGGAATCCCGACAAACGAATGGAGGAATTCTTCCTGTGAGGCGGTTGTTATTTAAATCAAGCACCCAAAGTTGACTATAAATGCCAAGACCTTGTGGAATAGTACCAGTTAAAGAATTCTCAAAAAGCTGTAACTGAACCAATTCAGTTTGATACTGAAATCCAAATGGAATAGGGCCTGTTAGGTAATTAATTGACAGATCAAGACTAGTCAAGTTCTTTAAACCAGTAAGTTCATCTGGTATAACGCCTTTGAGCTGGTTCTGGAAAAGATACAACAATCTCAGCTTCTTTATTTGGCCAAACTCAACTGGAATTTCTCCTATTAGAAAGTTTTCGGAGAAATCAATTTCTTCTGCCATAGAAAGATTCCCAATCTCCTTTGGAATGGTACCATTTAACCCATTCCGGTATAGGTATAACCTCGTCAAAACTTTGAGTTTACCTATTTCAGGAGGAATATCTCCAATCAGGTTATTCTGATATAACGCAAGCAATTGAAGTCGTGTACAATTACCAACTTCTTTTGGAATATATCCAGAGAATTGATTGCCCCAAAGTACAAGTTCTTTCAACCAACTGAGCTTGCCGAGCTCTTTAGGCAAGTTCCCACTCAAACTATTCTGCGTTAGACCAAGAGATTCCAGGCTCTCACAATCACCTATCTCTGTCGGTAAACTTCCAGAAAGTGAATTCTGCCCCACTCGAAATATTGTCAAACTTTTCAAACTTCCAATCGATCGAGGCACTGGACCAGTAAGATTATTGGTGAATGCAACAAAAGAAACTAGAGACGAGAGTTTCCCAAACTCCTCACCGATAGTACCAGAGATCATGTTGGTGGACAAATCCAAATACTCTAACTTAGACAAATTATAAAGTTGATCAGGAATCGGCCCGTAAAAGGAATTATCATGGAGCTGTAAAGATTGCAAGTTTGAACAATTACCAATTTCTTTCGGAATATTCCCGGTGAATCCATTAAAAGACAGGTCAAGATAAGTTAAAGATCCAAGACGACCGACACTAGAGCTCAAAGTGCCTGAAAGATTCATAGAGCTAAGAAAAAGAGATTGCACAACTGGATTATAATCAGAAGTGCAATTCACACCTATCCAACCACATGGAGTTTCATCATTGGAATTCCAATTCCAAAGATGGTTAAACTCATCCCATATATTCTTCTTCAAATCTAACAGATACATTCCTTCCTCATTCAATCCTTCTGCTGGAGATATCAGCAGTACCAAAACACTTATCCAAATTAGAACCAAACCATTTCTTGATTCAAAAACTCCAGACATCATAACAACTTTCAATAAGTCAAAAGTCTTAGCTTGACCTGTTAATAACAATCCACCTATATGTCAATACTAAGATTAAAAGAAAAGCTAGAAATTTAACAAAGAATAATCATTCATAACAATAACTCAGTTAATACTTTAGACCTATGTTTGCTCGAACTCTCCGAAAATGTCAGGTGCGTGCCGGGTTATCCAAAAGAAGTTTATTTTTGGAGAATTCGACACAGGTGCAGCGGTATTTTGAAGAGTCCGCTTTACGCAATTCAAGAAATGCCCAGAAACACAAGCAAATAATGAATTCAGGAATAAATGAGAAACCCAATAAAGATCTAAGCTTTAGCATACCTTTAGGCTATTGAGTCCATCACCTTGTCAAAAAATAGCTGAAAAATCCACCAAACACAATCAAAGAAGTCTCAAGTGATTCCTTTAGAAGATGAGAGAACAAATGCCAAGAAATTCATCAATTATTTATACAATATCTAAAACCAAGAATCTCCAACCTTTTTCCAAAAATGGTGGGGATCTTCCTATATACATACAAGATTTTGAAAAGGGGTTTGAAAAAAAGTGAAAAAGATTCAACCTTTATTCAAGGACAAGCCAAGAAAAAAAAAATGAACTGAAAAAAATTTCAAATGCACTGAATCAAGAAACCCTTTTTATTTAATTAGTAATAATTAATGGGAAAGTAGTAGTAGTATTCAAGAAAAATACTAACATAAAGCCAATTTCTTTTCCAAATGGCAATGATAGGAAAAAAAAAAGATCTTTAGGTGAATTGAAGGGACGAATATGAGTTCTTCATTGAAGCTTTAATGGCAGACAAAGCATGCTTTCTTCTTCTTTTTTTTTGGTTTATATATATGATGATGAGGAGTTAGAAATTTTGTTCAACACTAATAGTATAGTTTGTTATATTTTCTCTCACTATAATCTTGATTCTTTTTTAACTCTTATCTCAAAAAGTCCTAATCACTTTTGGCTTTCTCTTCTCTATCTAAAAGTTAGCCTCTTTTTGAGTGCTTGAAAAAGTTTTATAGGCATAACAGAGAAAAGATTTAATTAATTTATTTATTGTGGAATTCTTGGATTGGGACAGGTTTTTTGAGGGTTTATTCTTTTTTAAAATAAATATTTTTTGGGTTGGTAGGGCACTGAAAATTGTAACACTTAGAGAAAATGAAGTCAGATTTGCAATTGTATCATTTTCTGTTCTTATTTTGGATTTTCTTTGTACACCTATTTTTATCCTTTTGTTTTGGATGTACTATGCTTCTATTGGCTTCTTTCTTTTGGATATATCTACACACAACTTTTGATTTTTTTAATATTAGTAATATTTTGACAGTTATTTTCTTAATCAACTATTATTTAAAAGTTATCGCCAAGGCGGTGGGAGCTTAATCAGAAATCTCGAGTTTAAACTTTTAAAAATTAAAAATTTATTGTAAGGAGAACTTATCTTTGGAGTATCATAATTAATCTTCTTGGTACTTATGAATTTGTATGGTTTAAAATATAAATCTCGTTTTTATTACTTTTAAATTAAATTAGTTATCCATTTGATAGATTTAAAACCTTTCACAATAAGTTTACAAATTCAATTTTGTATGCAAGAACAAATATATATTCTTTCATCTGTATCATTCTTTTTTATGTGATATTTTTTTTAATTAATTATTTACTTTTAATATGCAATCTTTTAACCTACAAAAATATCATGACATATTTAAATTTAAAAGTTTTTTTTTTTAACGCTATATCATGGCTTTTCCACGTGTTGTGACTGAGCTTTGCTTGAGTCGAGGATCTACCAAAATAATTTCTCTATTTTCGCAAGATTAGAGTAAGGTTGTGTACACACGGCTCTCCCAAACCTCACATATGAAATTACACTTTGATTTGTTGTTGTTGTTGTTGTTGTTGTATTTCTTTAACAACTTCCTTGGATCTTTGTTACATATCGTTTCATAATGTACCGTATTGTATTGTATTGTATCGTTTGATGAATACAATGTTTGGATAGATTATGTCGTTTGCCGTCGTTTTATTATATCACACACCAGCAATATCAAGAATAAATTTGTAATATTATAAAGAAAAATTATTATACAATAGGATAAATGATAAAATAAAATTATTTAATAATAATTAAGGGTAAGATTAAGATTAAAAGAACAAAATAACAATGCGATCACACCAAATCGATCGTTATATAAGAACATTTTATTATACGTAATAACATATTTAACAATACGACAAAATAAAATTAAGTAACAATGAAACCAAACATCATTTAAAGTAACAACCATCCACGCAAGTTGAAAACTCTGTAATTTATACCTAAGCAAATACCTTCACATCAAATAATATTATAGTACATATTCATGTGGGTCCCAAAACAACCAAATATAGGATAGGGCCCACCAAACTCAAAAAGGTAGAAGGTGATAGCTTCTTAAGCTGTGCAAGCACTTACTTTTTAATGTCTAAATCAATGATTCACAATCTGTGGGTGTTAGTCTTGGCACTAATTATTTGATCTTTGAAAAGATTGGTTAGAACCCCATTTTTGGTGGGCCAATCAAATTAATTATAATAATACTTGGAAAAAAGAAACTTTTCTTTCTGTCCTTCAAGTGAAAATTATTGCCCACTTTGTGAAACTTTTTAATAATTTAATTATTCTTAATTCAATTCAGTTTTTAAAAATATTTTGCTGAGAAAGTTTGTATATCTTGTTCTTTAGATTTTGATTAAAGTAATTATTAAAAGGAAAATGAAAAATACCCTTTTATTCTATTTGACATAAGTTAGAAAACTACAATATTATATTTAAGAGAAAGTTTGAAGTAATTGTAAAAGATGTAGGATAAGTATTGTTTCCTAATGAATATATTAGTCGTTATATAATTAAAATTTGATTTAAACATCAATCGCATGCTTTTAGGAAAATAAAATTTAGATGTTTTGAATAAAAAATTATAATTTTCAAAATTAATGAAAAATACTATTCCTTTAAAGTAGTAATACTGGAAGAAATATTTGAGTGAGTTTCATGTTACTATTACGTAATATTATTACAAATAAACTTTAACTTTATGTTAGTTACAAGAAATGATACTTAATACATAACTCTTATTGTGAGATGAAGAAATTAGTAATACTTAGCATATACCACCTGAAGTTACGCTGAGATGGTTATTTGACCAAAAAAATAAGTTAATCCTTGGTTAAACTAATTACTGAGTTATTAAGGTGGATCAATCCTAGTTAGAGCTAATAGTTCGAGATCTGTGACGAAGATCGTAAACAACAGTATATTTGAAATGAAACGTGGACAATAAATGTGATCAGATGTAATATTATGCAAAGAGAGCAAGCAATAAATAACATTAAATGACAATAAATATAAATAAAGGGGAAGATTCACCCAATACTGAAGAGGGTGGATGATTTCTTACTCTGACAATGATGAATGACACGAGTATGATAAAATATTATGCACTTTCTTGAATCTGATGAAAATAACAGTAGAATAGTTCACAAAAAGGTTGAATCTTTGTTAAAAGTAGTTTCTTGTATTTTCTCCGAAGGTTTATCCTTTCACAAGTGTTCTTATCATCTGAAATCGTACATGCCTTTTTCCGGTTATTCCCAAAAAACCCTAAAAGTACAAACAAAGGAGATATTCAGTAGAATATTTCCTCTAAGGATCTCAATATAAACTAGTCATTACTTCTAGTTTCGTTGCTTGACCTCGACTGGCTGCCGAGTTATTCGACGTATGAGATTATTGGTCGACGACGGCATACATAATAATTTGTGAGTCGCTCTCGCTATCCTTTTCTGCATGACTTGATCCTCAATTTGATTTTGACCCAAGTAATTTTTCATCGTCAATTGGATATATATTTGAACTATAAAAAAGAATTACTTTTTGGTAAGAAATACTATACTTCAAAACAGAAGTTGCCGATGCGAGTTTGAATTGACCGAACATCAATTGCACGTCAAGTGAGAAATAAAAAATAAAAAATACTAGCATGTGTGAAACTAAACAGTGGCAATCTGGTGTGGAAAATTTATATTAAAAAAAAAAGGAATATTTTGGGAAATAGGATTGAGCTGTCATTTCATGACTAAGACTTTCATTTTCTGAGTGAAGAAGACGTTGGCCAACCGCTTTTAGTGCTTGTATCTCTCCTCCCTATGTTGATTTTTCTCTTCTTGAGTTTGGTATATATACACACACACCAATAAATAATTACACTTGCATAGACTATTTTAATGATAATAACTGAGTATTTGATGACTTGTACTCCATCTTTTTTCAAAAAGAATAATGGTAAAGTTTATCATAGATATCGAATTCGAGCTTTAGGAGTAAAGAACATCTTGATAAGAAATACTTTGCGTCTTTGAGTAGGCTTATTTAACCGAGTTACATAGGAAGGTGGATTATGTTGGAGTTTTAAGCTATTAATGCTTAAAATAGGGTGAATGAGAAATGAAGTGAAAAAATAAAATATTTGAGTAATATTTGAGGTTCCCTCCTTAATTGTCTCATATAGGAAGAGGGAAAGGTTTTTGATGGGTATATAAGCAATTGCTCTTCTTCTAGCTCATAAAGAGTTGAGAAGAAGGCAAGCCTCGCGTCGTCGTCGTCGCTCGCTCGGCTCGGCTCGGCTTCGGCTTCGGCTTCGACTTCGACTTCGGATTCGGATTCGGAAATATTAACAAAAATGTTATTAAATATTTGGTTTAATAACAAAATATTAATACTTAAAAAAATATTAATATTAAATCCATTTTCAGTTATCCAATTTTCCGTTTTCTGTTTTTGTAACAGAAAATTAACTACCATTCAATTTTCCTTCTTTATTGTTGAGTAAATAGTCATTTATGTTATGGCATTTATACTATGGCCGTTTTGCAAAAATAATCATTCTGAAGAGTTGCACCTCTTCAGATTTCAGCCCAACTTTGGCTATAAATACAAGTCCATTCTCTCATATTTTCCATACGAATTTTCTGAGTTCTCCTCCTTTCTTCTGCATATTTTAACTTCAAAGAAAGCAACAGTAAGTGTGATTTGCTACCGAACTTTGAGTTCGCTGAAACACTGGGGTTTGAAGTACCACTACACCAGTGTGTAATTCGTTCTATCCTGGGAGGAAATAATCCATAACCTTGGGTACTGGGAGGGGATTAAATTCCTTAAGGAAACACTGTGAATTCAGTGGGCTCGAATTTGTTTTTTATTTCGTTTACATTTCTGTTTATGTTATTTTATTTTCTCCAGAATTATTTTACAAATACAGATTACTAACAAGCTTAAGGAATTTAATATATTTTCTGTATTTGTATTATACTCACTGTTTCTGGCGAGTAAAACCTTTGTGGTTTTGTACTCTATTGGAGATTAAAATCTACGTGATTTTAATGTTTGTGTCATTCTTTTACAGAAATGACGAATGACAACGGAAACCAAGTTGTTCCGATGGTAACTGTCAATGCCTCAACGAGCCGAACAACACCGGCAGCATTGGCACCGGCGGAAAAATCCGAAAAATTTTCTGGGATTGATTTCAAGCGCTAGCAGCAAAAGATGTTCTTCTACTTGACTACTCTAAGTCTCCAGAAGTTCATCAAGGAAGATGTTCCTGTGTTGTCCGATGAAACTCCAGAGATTGAACGCTTTCTCGTGATTGAGGCGTGGAAGCATTTCGAATTTTTGTGCAAGAATTATATTCTAAGCGGGCTGGAGGATGCTTTGTATAACGTCTGCAGTGGCGTGGAAACGTCAAAAGAACTGTGGATTGCGCTTGAAAAGAAATATAAAACTAAAGATGTCGAGTTGAAGAAGTTCGTTGCTGCAAAGTTTTTGGACTACAAAATGGTATATAGCAAGTTTGTTATTACCCAAGTCCAGGAATTGCAAGTGATTATTCACGATCTCCTTGCTAAAGATATAAGTAGAATTAATACTAATGTTGGTAGTATTAATTTTATTATGTTTACGAACAGACTTTTCATTGAAGGTCGTGTCATCAATGAAGCATTCCAAGTAGCAGCAATGATTGAGAAGTTGCCTCCATTGTGGAAGGACTTCAAAAATTATTTGAAACAAAAACGCAAGGAGATGTCCCTTGAAGATCTAATTGTTCGGTTGAGAATCGAAGAGGATAATAAAGCTGCTGACAAGAGAGGCCGTGGAAACTCAACAATAATGGGAGAAAATATTGTTGAAGAGAACAAAAAATGGAAGAAGGCTTCTGGACCGAAATACAACCCAAGCAAGAAGCGGTTCAGTGGAAATTTCTACAACTATGGAAAAGCCGGACACAAATCTACGGAGTGTCGTGCTCCGAAGAAAGACAAGAAGAAGGGTCAAGCAAACATGGTTGAAAAGCATGATGATGTTGATGACTTGTGTGCCATGCTTTCCGAATGCAACTTGGTGGGCAATCCTAAAGAGTGGTGGATTGATTCTGGAGCCACTCGCCATGTTTGTGCTGTTAAAGAAGCCTTTGCTACTTATGCTCCTGTTGGACCCGATGAGACGATTTCTATGGGAAATGCTTCAAAGGCGAAGATTGAAGGATGTGGGAAGATATTTCTCAAAATGACTTCCGGCAAAGTGGTGACTTTGAACAACGTCCTTCATGTTCCCGAGATTAGGAAGAATTTAGTCTCTGCTGGACTTCTTGTTAAGAATGGATTTAAATGTGTATTTATATCCGATAAGGTTGTAATAAGTAAGAACGAGATGTTTGTAGGAAATGGTTACCTCACCGACGGCCTTTTCAAGCTGAATGTAATGGTTGTTGAAAGTAATAATAAAATTTCAACTTCGTCTTATTTACTTGAGTCAAATGAATCATGGCATGTATGTTTGGGTCATGTCAATTATAAAACCTTGCGGAAAATGATTAATTTGGAAGTATTGCCTAAGTTTGAATGCGACAAATCAAATTCTCAAGTATGTGTGGAATCTAAGTATGTTAAACATCCTTATAAATCAATTGAAAAGAATTCAAATCCTTTTAGACTTAATTCACAAAGATATTTGTGACATGAAGTTAATACCATCTCGCGGTGTAAATAAGTATTACATAACTTTTATTGACGATAGTACTCGATATTGCTATGTTTACTTACTTAATAGTAAAGATGAAGCAATAGACGCATTCAAGCAATACAAAAATGAAGTTGAAACGCAACTTAACAAGAAAATCAAAATGATAAGAAGTGATAGGGGTGATGAATATGAATCTCCTTTCGAAGAAACATGTTTAGAATATGGAATTATTCATCAAACAACGGCCCCTTACACGCCCCAGTCCAATGGGATTGCGAAAAGAAAGAATCGTACATTAAAGGAGATGATGAACGCATTGTTGATAAGTTCTGGTTTGCCACATAACTTATGGGGGGAAGCCGTTCTTACGGCCAATATAATATTAAATAGAGTTCCCCATAGAAAAACACAACCAATTCCATATGAAAAATAGAAAGAAAGAAAGCCCAACTTGAATTATTTTAAAGTGTGGGGGTGTTTGGAAAAAGTGCAAGTTCTTAAACCCAAAATGGTAAAAATAGGACCAAAAATTGTTGGTTGTGTTTTCATAGGATATGCGACTAATAGTAAAGCATATCAATTTCTGGTTCATAAATCAGAAAATCCCGACATTCATAATAATACGGTTATAGAATCAGATAATTTTGAGTTCTTTGAAAATATATATCCGTATAAAAAGGAATGTGAGTCGATTGGTGAAGGATCTAAATGACCTCGGGAAGAAACAAAAAAAAAGTACACTTAATCAGGAGGATCCAAGACGTAGTAAACGTCAAAGAACGTATACTTCATTTGGACCAGATTTTGTAACTTTCTTATTGGAAAATGAGCCTCAAACATTTAAAGAAGCTATGTCTTCTTCGAAATCATTGCTTTGGAAAGAGGCAGACAATGGTGAAATAGAATCCATATTGAACAACCATACATGGGAAATGGTTGATCTTCCTCCTGGAAATAAACTGTTGGGTTCTAAATGGATCTTTAAGAGGAAAATAAAATATTATGGCACTATTGACAATTTTAAGGCAAGACTTTTGGTCAAAGGGTATAGACAACGAGAAGGTATCGACTATTTCGGTACATACTCTCCAGTTACAAGAATTACGACCATACAGACGTTAGTAGCGTTAGCTGCAGTTTACGGTCTTGAAATAAATGGATGTTAAGACGGCCTTCTTAAATGGAGAGTTGGAGGAAGAAATCTAAATGTAATAACCTGAAGGGTTTGTGTTTTCAGGTAAAGAAAAGAAGGTATGTAGACTTGTTAAGTCCCTTTACGGACTAAAACAAGCATCGAAACAATGGTATGCGAAATTTGACCAAACAATGTTGTCAAATAGTTTTAAAATAAATGAATGTGATAAATGTGTGTACTTTAAAAATGCTCCAAATCACATAGTCATTGTTTGCTTATATGTGGATGATATGCTGATAATGAGTAATGACATTGCCAACATAAATGCGACTAAGCGCATGCTAACTGGCAAGTTTGATATGAAAGACTTGAGAGTTGCTGATTTAATTTTGGGAATTAAGATCCATAAGACTTCTCAAGGTTTGGCATTGTCACAATCTCATTATATTAAGACAGTACTTGAAAAATTTAAGCACTTGGGCTTTAAAGTTGCAAATACTCCAAATGACATGAATCTTGCATTAGCAAAGAACAAAGGCCAAAGCATATCACAATTGGATTATGCTCGTGTGTTAGGATGTTTAATGTACATCATGAATTGTACACGACCAGATATAGCTTGTGCTATAAGTAAATTGAGTCGATATACGAGCAATCCAGGTCAATCTCATTGGATGGCCATGAAACGAGTTTTGGGGTATTTAGTACATACCCAGGACTTTGTTTTGAACTACAGTAAATATCCTGCGGTCATTGAGGGATACTGTGATGCAAATTGGATCACCGGATCAACTGATTCCAAGTCCACAAGTGGATATGTATTCACTATTGGTGGAGGAGCGGTATCTTGGAAGTCGTCCAAACAAACATGTATTGCCGACTCTACAATGGAGGTTGAGTTCATAGCCTTGGATAAAGCCAGTGAAGAAGCTGAATGGCTCCAAAATTTCTTGGAAGATATTCCATTTTGGCCCAAACCGTTGGCATCAATATGCATACATTGCAATAGTCAAGCGACAATTGGAAGGGCTGGGAGCGTTATGTATAACGGTAAATCTCGTCATATACGACGAAGACATAAAATAGTTAGGCAATTACTATCTAGAGGAATTATCACGATTGACTATGTAAAGTCAAGTGATAATGTGTCGGATCCACTAACAAAAGGCCTTACTAGAGAGATAGTTGAGAAATCATCAAGGGGAATGGGACTATGGCCGAGAACAAGTCATAGTGGCGGTAACTCTACCTAGAAGACTGGAGATCCCAAGATCTAGGTTCAAGGAGATCAAACAAAGTTATTAATGACGGTTCAACATTGTCATCTAAACTTTTGGTCCATTCTCGTGATGAGACAATGTTCAGTACCAAGGATAAAACATTAAGGCTTTTTAATGAGTTATAAATTTGATACGGGGTATATCAAATAGTGTATCTATGGGATGACACGTTTAGGAATCACCTATATAAGCGTGAAGTGTTAGCCGCTTCAAGGAGAATTTTGCAAGGCTAGTTCTCTACGCACTTATGAAACCCAGGCGGTGTTCATGGCTGAAACGAACACAACAATGAGAACCAAAGATGGTTAAGGGTTGGTTTTGTGACTTGTGGTTGTTTAGGTATACACCAAAGTTCGACGGTTCAAAGATATCAAATCTACCGATTGATCGAGTATATCCGACATAAGTTCACTGCGGAAAGTTCAAAGGAAAACCTACTTATGTAGATGCAATTATTCCTTGCTTGCGAATCATATAGTTTTTCATGCATACTTTCGTGATATAGCCATTCTCCATTCATGTGGGGGTTTGTTGGGGTTTTAAGATATTAATGCTTAAAATAGGGTGAATGGGAAATAGAGGGGAAAATGAAATATTTGAGTAATATTTGAGGTTCCCTCCTTGATTGTCCCATATGGGAAGAGGAAAAGGTTTTTGATGGGTATATAAGCAATTGCTCTTATTCTAGCTCATAAAGAGTTGAGAAGAAGGCAAGTCGCGAGTCGTCGTCGTCGCTCGCTCACTCGACTCGGCTCGGCTCGGCTTCGGATTTGGATTTGGATTTGGATTTGGATTTGGATTTGGTCAAATGATAGATCGATTGATTAATTTTTGGACCAAATTTATTTGTTAATAGTAAATATTAACAGAAATGTTATTAAATATTTGGTTTAATAACAAAATATTAATATTTAAAAAAATATTACTCCCTCCGTTTCAATTTATGTGAACCTGTTTGACCGGGCACGGAGTTTAAGAAAAATTGAAGACTTTTAGAATTTGTGGTCCTAAACAAGTTAAAAAGGGGCCCAGAGCATTTGTGTGGCTATAAAAGCTTCTCATTAAGGGTAGAATTGTAACTTTAAGCTAAATTGTTTCCAAATTTAGAAAGGGGTCGTTCTTTTTGGAACGGACCAAAAAGGAAATAGCTTCACATAAACTGGAACGAAGGGAGTAATATTAAATCCATTTCAGTTATCCAATTTTCCGTTTTCTATTTTTGTAACAGAAACTTAACTACCCTTCAATTTCCCTCTTTATTGTTGAGTAAATAGCCATTTATGTTATGACATTTATACTATGGCCGTTTTGCAAAAATAACCATTCTAAAGAGTTGCACCTCTTCAGATTTCAGCCCAACTTTGGCTATAAATACAAGTCCATTCTCTCAGATTTTTCATACGAATTTTCTGAGTTCTCCTCCTTTCTTATGCATATTTTAACTTCAAAGAAAGCAACAGTAAGTGTGATTTGCTACCGAACTTTGAGTTCGCTGAGACACTGGGGTTTGAAGTACCACTACACCAGTGTGTAATTCGTTCTATCCTGGGAGGAAATAATCCATAACCTTGGGTACTAGGAGGGGATTAAATTCCTTACGAAAACATTGTGAATTCAGTGGGCTCGATGGTTTTTTATTTCGTTTACATTTCTGTTTATGTTATTTTATTTTCTCCAGAATTATTTTACAAATACAGATTACTAACAGATTAGTTCTTGCGAGATTCACTAATAAAAATAGGTAAAATTCAGTACGTATCATGTGAAATTAGTCGAGAGGTGCACAAGTTTGCCCCATCACTATAATATTTTTTTTTTTTTAAAACTCAAATAACTGTGACAAAGTCAGAGATAAAAACTTATTTGCATCTGGATTTAAATAAAAACTATATTAACTTATCATGGTTAAGTGATAAACAGCGAAAAATGTATATTTTTGGGTATACTTTCATTTCTTGACTTGTGTGAATGTGGGAGGTTACATAAGTTTTTGTAGTTAATTATGCTAATTACATGCATTCTTATATGTAGGAGGAAGTTGGATTAAAGATGAGCAAAAGAAGTTGATTTTGGACCAAAAAACAAAAGAAAAACTTTGCTCGTAGCTGAGGAGAACTTGAAGAAAATAGCGGATTATGGCAAAAAAGAATGGAAATGCGTGAGAGACCTAGAAGGAAAAGAAAAGGAGAAGAACTTCGCTCGTTCACTCTCGCGTGCGAACGAGAGAGTGAACGAGCCACCCTAAAATGACTGTTCTGAAATGGGATTGTATTATTTCGCCCCCTGCAAACCCTATCACATATAAATAATCCTTAAACTCACCTTAGGAGGGGGAGATTCGACCTAAGTGGGGAATTCGACCTAAGGAGGGGAGATTCGATCTAAGGAGCAAAGAACGCGCAAGGATCAAGGCGGAGAATTCTTCTACGAGTTTTTCACTTTCATCTTCCTATTTCCATTATTGGTTGTGAATTCTTGTATCGTAGTTTTGCATACTATTATGAATAGCTAATTTTTATCTTGGATTTTGATGGAACCTTTTGTAGGATAAATTCTTGCTACGTTTTGATATAATTAAGTCTTTGAATTTTTTTATTTGTTCAACTACATGCTTATTTTAGTTAATTGAAGAGCTCTCAATTAACGGTGCCTGTTTATTATGTATTTCTTGAAAAGAGTACATATTTAGGTGGTTGTTGAACAATGTCACTCCTAACGTATATGAGAATCGGGTTTAAAAGCGGGATTAGAGATAACGAAGCTTTGACGTGATCATAATGAGCGGTGAAAAAGTGCGAGCTAACGTAATTCGAGAGAATATGGCTAGTACATTACTGTAGTTGCTCGAGAATTACGATAAGTCGAGTGCTCACGATCACTAAATAATAATTAGGCGACATTATAGAAGAAGTAGCGGGAAGAATTTCGACAATCGGGAAATTCATAACTCTATACCTCCTTAATCTTGTCTCCAACCTTTAGTATCTTTAGTTATTAATTACTATTCTAATTTCTTAGTTAATTAGTTAGACATAAGAATCTTAATATTTCTAACTTAGGAATTGTTCGAGCTTGTCTTCTTAGTGATAATGAATAATTATAGTGAAACCTTAGTTCTCCGTGGGATTCAACTCTGGACACTTAGAACGGATTATATATGCAGCGACCACTTATCATTTTTAGGACTAGAGTTGGGCGTGATCAAACTTTGGCGTCATTGCCGAGAGAACTAATGGTGTAGTTGTAGCTGTATATATTGCTAGATTTCAAATTTGAATTTTTATTTTGTTTTGTTCTTGTTTTTTAATATTGTTCATTTTAATTTACTTGTTAATTTAAGAAACATGACATCTTGGAATTATGCGAGTTTAGGTGTTGGTCATTCTACTTTTGATCCTTATATATATTTGTAACGACCCGTCCGGTCGTTTTGAGAGTTAGAGCCTCGATCCTCTAATAACTGCTTTTTCCACGTTTGTTTCTGCTATTGGGACTTGCCGGAGAGATTAACTATGGAATTCGGAGAGTTTTGGGACACATAGACCCTAATTATGAGCTTAAGCCTTAGAAATCGGACCGTAGTTAGAGTTGTGTGAAGACGGATCCGGAATGGAATTCCATCGACTCCGTTATCTCCGTTGAGTGATTTTGGGGTTAAGAGCACGTCCAGAATGTGTTTTCGAGGTCTGTAGTAAATTTGGGCTTGAATTGGCGAAAGTTAGATTTTCGGCAATTTCGGCTAATAGGGGAAATTTTGATATCGGGCTCGGAATGGAATTCCGGAAGTAGATGCTGGTTCTTAGTGTCATTTTTTATATTTGCGTGTTAAATTTGAGGTCATTCGGACGAGGTTTGACGTGTTTCGACATCGTTCGTAGATTTCAGAAAAATACTAAGTTCTTAGGCTTGAATCCATGTTTAATTCGTGTTTTTGGTGTTATGTGATGTGGTTTGAAGGCTCAACTAAGTTCGAATGAGGTTATAGGACTGGTTGGTAGGTTTGGTTGAGGTCCCGGGGGCCTCGAGTGTGTTTCGGATGCTCAACGGGTCATTTTTGGACTTAAGGAGTTGGATGTTTTGCCGGTGTTCTGCAGCTGGTGCATTCTTCATCGCGATCGCGGGATGAGGTTCGTTATCACGTAGAGTAAATGGGAGGCTAGCTAGGTTAGTGTTTCGCGATCGCAGAGAAAGGGACGCGATCGCGTAGGTCAGGAAGGATGTGAATCGCGAACGAGTGGGCCAGGCCGCGTTCGCGTAGAAGAATAAGGTGGAAGAAGGGGAGGTGGGTTTTAACCCTTCGCGAACGCATGAGACCAATCGCGGTCGCGTAAGTCAGAGGAGTTAATGCTTCGCGATCACGTGGGATGTGTCGCAATCGCGTAGAGTAAAATTTATGGGGCGCGAAGTTATTCTTCGCGATCGCGATGGTACTTCCGTGATCGCGATTAAGGAAAATCTGGGCAGTATTAAAATGTTCAAAAATGATGGTTTAAGTCATTTTTCACAAGTTGGACTTGAGAGCTCGGGATTAGGCGATTGTTAGAGGTATTTTCACAAGGGTGTTTGGGGTAAGTGATTCTTACTTAGTTTTGATTAATTCCCGCTAATCTATGTTTAATTTTATCATTAATTTCGGATTTTGGGTGAAACTTTGAGAAATTTTGAGAAAAGTTCCTAGGCCTAGTTTTTGGGTTTTGAACGAGAATTTGGTATCGGATTTGAGTAGATTTGGTATGGTTAGACTCGTGAGTGAATGGGTGTTCGGAATTTATGATTTTTACCCGATTCCGAGACGTGGGCCCGGGGGACTTTTTGGGGCGATTTTCCTAATTTCGCATTTTAGCTTCGAATTGATTAGTTAAATTAGTTACTTAAAGTTATATTAACATTATGCAATTAATTTGAACAGATTTGGCCCATTCGGAGTTGGGTACTCGTGGCAAGAACTTGATTTCAAGTTGAATTGAGCGGTTGAGGTAAGTGGCTTGCCTGACTTTGTGTTGGGGACTTCCCCCTTAGGGTGTTTGATATTAATTGTTGTGTGGGCGTCGTATACGTGAGGTTAAGAGTATGTACACGGGCCATTATTGCAAAAATCTCATTTTTCCTTCGAAAATCATAAATTGTTTTCTCATGTTAAATTGTTTTAATATGTTAAACTGTTTAACTTGTTTAAATATTCAATTGCCTATCTGACACTCTATGCGCCATGCTTAGTTAGCTTACTACCTTTCCCTACCTGTGATTAGATGAACTGTGTAAATTGATGTCATATCTATCATTTATTTCGCACCGCATATTTAAATTGGGACTATAGAGGTATTCGGGGAGATCCCCCAGCACTGCATATTTAAATTGGGACTACCGACGTATTCCTAGAGATCCCCTTGTACTGCATATTTAAATTGGGACTACGGACGTATTCCGGGAGATCGTTCAACACTGCATATTTATTTTGGGACTACAGATGTATTTCGGGAGATCCCCCCTGTACTGCATAATCATCTGGAACTACGGGACGATATCCCGGGATATTCCACCTTGTGTTACCTTGTTCTGAGCCGAGGGCTCTCTTACTGTTAAACTTTTGAATAGTTTCCTTAACTGTTTACTGTAGAATTTACTTATCTCTCGTACTGTTTTAAATAGTTTTTATTTAATCTAGTAGAGCCTTAACCTGACCTCGTCACTACTTGACCGGGGTTAGGCTTGGAACTTACTGGGTACCAAATGTGGTGTACTCATGCCCTTTACTGCACATGTTTTCGTGTGCAAATCCAGGTACGACCTATCAGCCTCGTGGATAGTTGTTGTTGCTGATTCTAGGAGACCGCAAGGTAATTTTGCCACATCCGCAGAATCCTCTGAGTCCCCTTCTATTCTATCGTTTAGAGTTGTTACTATGTACTTTCCAGACTTGTTTAGAGCTACAGTAATTGTTAGAAGCTTGTGACTATTTGTGACATTCCGGGTTATCGGGAAAGTATTTTGTATGAGCCGAGCGGCAAAATTATGTTATTTAGATTGATTCCCTTATTGTATTTGCTTCTTGTGTTTTATTTAAGTTTTTTTCTTAACAATAGGATTACCTAGCCGTAGAGACTAGGTGTCGTCACGATACCTTTCGGAGGGTAAATCGGGTCGTGACAATATTGCGATGGAAATCACCCGTGGCAAAATTATCAAAATGTTCCTGAGAGCGAGTTTTGTGCACGAACTCAATTTTATTTATGGAATGTGTGTGATGTGTGGTGTTCAATATAGTCACTTTCATGGTTGTGCTTATATTTCTTATCCTTCCCAACCCCTTACTATGATGGTTCTACTTTTTCTTGTGAAGTTAACAGAATCAAAAAATCGGGGGATGATGACCTGAAAGAGATCAAGGATATGCTAAGGTACCTTGTGGGAAATAATAATGAGACACAACTGCAAATACATAGGAAAGAGGCTACTATTCGCAACTTGAAGGTTCAAGTGAGTCAACAGTTTAAGCTTTTAATGCTCAACAAGTTAATATTATAGATAGTAACCAGGAGCAGTGTAATGACCATATCGATCATTTTGGGAATTAGCGCCTTGTTCGGCGGTTTAAGGTCTCGATAAGCTTAATAATGTATAATATGACGTGTGTGGTGGATATTGGTTTCATATGATTCGGGATTTAATTGAAAGAACAATTCTTATTTTTGAAGCTTAAATGAAAAAAGTTAGACCAGAGTTTGACCTTTAAGCAAATGACTCTAGAGCGGAATTTTTATGGTTTCAATATCTTTGTATGATGATTTTGGACTTAGGCATGCGTCCAGATTTGGATTTGGAGGTCCGTAGGGTAATTTGAAGCATTTCGGCGAAAATTGGACAATTGAAGTTTTGGAAGGTTGAGAGGTTTGACCGAGAGTTGAATTTGGTGATACCGGGGTCGAATTTTGATTCCGGGAATTTGATTAGCTCCGTTATGTCATTTGGGACTTGCATATAAAATTTGACATCATTCCGGGTTGATTTGACATGTTTCGGCACGAGTTTTGGAAGTTAGAAGATTTGAAAATTTATAAGCTCAATTCATGGTGCGATTTGTAGTTTCAACATTGTTTGATGTGATTTGGGACCTCGTACGGGTCCGTGTCATATTATAGGTTTTGTTGGTATATTCGTATGCGGTCCCGAGGGGCTCGGGAGAGTTTCGGACGAGCTTCGGATAAATTGGAGCATTTTTGGGTGAGGCTGGTTTGGGCTCAATTCTGGTGTGGTCGCACATGAGGACCCCTGGGCGCAGGTGCGTTGATCGCAGGTGCGGAGGAGAAGGGGCGCTGATGCAGAACAAAGCTGAAAGGGGAGGATCACAGAAGCGGATGTTTTGGACGCACCTGCGCAATCGCAGGTGCAGGATGTTGAACGCAGAAGAACATATGCTATCGCAGAAGCGACTTTGACTGAGGCATGGAATTTCCGCATAAGTCCGTAGAAGCGGACGTTGTAGAAGCGGACTCGCAGAAGCGACCTCCTGACCGCAGAAGCGGAATCCCTGGGCAGAATCATATACTTCGAAGGGTTTGAGGATTTTATCAATTTTAGAGTTGTAAACCTCGGTTTTAGGAGATTGTTCTTGGGGTTTTCAAGAAACTCATTGGGGTAAGTGTTCTCTACCCGAATCTTGTTATATTTCATAAATCCATTGCTATTTTCATCATTAATTAGTGAATTAAGTTAGAAATTTGGGGAAAATTTGTAGGAATCTCTCAAAATGTAAAATGATGATTTGAAGGACGAATTATTGTCAGAAATTGATAGTTTTGGTATATTTGAACTCGTTATCAAATGGGTGTTTGGATTTTATAATATTGGTCGGGTTCCAAGGTGCGGGTCCGAGGTTTGACTTTTGAGTTGAATTTTAGTTCTTGAAAGATTGGAGCTTTATTATCCGAAATTATTTTCTATGAGTTTTATTGACGAATTGAAGTTATTTTGGTTAGATATGAGCCGCCCGGAGGGTGTTTCACACGATAAGGTCATTTTAGAGTAACAGTCTAACTTCTTTGAGGTAAATATCTTGCCTAACTTTGTGTGGGGGAATTACCCCTTAGGATTCGAGTCTTTTGTGCTAATTGTGTCATGTGAAGGCCGAGTACGCGAGGTGAAGAGTACGTGCTCGGATTTATTTGTAGAAATTTGACCGTCTAGTGCTCTTAGGTTCTTATGTCCATTAAATTTGAAGTTGTTTTGTCATGTTAAATTCGTCATTTACTAAATTTACCTTACGTGTCTTAATTGGAATTAATTGCTTCTTGCTCTACCCTTATTGCCGATTAAACTCTTATGTGCCTTAACTGAATTTGTTGCCTCTTTTATCGTCATGTTATCTTTCCGTAATTGCTTAAACCTTAGTTGAAATCATTATTATCTCTTCTGTAACTGCTTAGCCTTAATGGAAGTTTTCTACCCCTTTCATTGTTGATGTGTTCTTACTTGGGGTCATTGATTCATGATATCTCTCTTGTTGTTGAAATGCACTTTCGTGGAATCACTATCTCCCTAGTTGAACTATTCTTTTTAAGACTAATATTTCCCTTTTGTGTCTTTCTCTGTGAGTTTGTTCTTCCGTTTCTTTGTGTTCTGAAGTTCTTGTGATGTTTTACTTATTGTATTCTTGTGTATTTGTTGTTGTTGTTGTTATTGTTGTATTCGGTGTTATTGAACCGAGGTTAAACATGATTGTGATATTGAAACAGTTTTGATGAAAGGTTGGGAAAGTCAACTACTTAAGTTGTTATGTTTCTAGCATACGTGTTTTGTGAGAAAATTGTTATGTGTTTGCATGAGGTTTCTGTTGTACGACTGTTATTGTGTTGCACAAGGTTTCTGTCGTGCTGTTGTTATTGGTATGCATGAGGTGGTATAACGTCTGGGTGTTTAAACGTATGTGGTGAGATAAGGTGGACTTGAAACGCGTGGCTAGTAGGGGAAATACTAGAAGCCATGCGGTGTAATAAGGTGGGCTAAAACGCGAGATGCTATTTCAAGAAAATGATTTTCAAAAATCAAATATAAAGGCTCCCGCGGTGATATAAGGAAAGTTGTGATTCATTTATGATTTAAGACTCCGAGGAGGTATCTCGGGAGTGCTCTTGTTGTCATTTCCCCTTTTCTGTGCACTTGTCTTTGATTGTTGTTTTCCTTAGCATATTATTGATTGTTTTCCTCCGTCTTGTATGTTGATGCCCGATTTTTCCTCAAATTATTTTAAAATTTACATATATACCTTCAAAATCACTTTTCATAATAATTGATATTTTTCCATATTTTTATCAACCTATTTTCTAATTTATTCAGTACTTTATATCTGATAATTATTCATAACTTGCATTACAAATAATTTCAGAAAAAAATATTTTTTAGCTCAATATATCATTTTTAATCCTATTAGTATTTAATTATTTCACAAATTAGCCAATTTGGCATTATTTGGCTATAATTACAACAACTTTGCAATTATAGCCTAATTACACATTTTATGCTATTTTAATTCAATAATTAGTCATTTTATATTTTAATACTAGTTAATTACCTTAATTTCTCTTATTTAGCCTTAATTCCATTTTATCTAATTATTAGCTATTTTTATTAACTATTTATCTATTTTTATGGGTATTTAATAAATAGCCAGTTTTTATTTAAAATCTAGCCTAAATCAAATCTGGTCCTAATCCATTTAATTGGCACAAGACGACCCAAGCCCAATATCTAAGCCTACCCGACCCAATCCTGTGTGTAATCTGGACCGGTGATCAAATTAGATCAACGGCCCAGATTCAGTCTTACCAAATTAAGACCTAACGACTACCCTCATTCCCCTCATTCACTCCCCGTTCAATCATCTTTCTACCTCCCTCTCTCTCTATCTCTGGTTCTCTCTAGAACCTTCTCGTCTCCCTCCTCTTCAATGGACTCTGTCCTCCTTCTCCGGCCACCTCCCTCGCCGGAAGCTATGTCCTCTCACCATCCACTAGCCTCTGCTTCACCCCACGCCGGTTTGATACTACCCTGAGGTCCTCAGGTAAACCTGGAGCGGTTCAACTCCTACCCATGGTCCTTCATGCCATTTTCCTGCCACCTCCGACCGTTCGAGTAAGATCTATGACTTTTCCGGCTAAAGCCGGTAACATTTTAAGGTTTTCTTATCTTCTCAGGGTTCTTTGAAACCCTAACTCTCAAGATTTTCCGATTTTCTTTTAGATCTGTCTTAGATCTGTGTATATTATGAAACTTTTACATGTTTCCTTCAAAAACCTTCCTATTTCTAAATGTTTCTTCGTCTCAAAATTAGGGTTTCATAACCCCTCTTTCAAAATGATTTTTTTTCTTCCGCTTTTAGTATCATTCTGTGATTCTTTCTATGTTTCAACGATTTATTCGAAGTTCTCTTTTCATTTGACTTATTATGTTGAAAACTCTATGTTTCTTAGTCTCTCTTTGACTGATGTGTTCATTTAATTGTATGAACTCTTATTTCCATAAGCGTTTTAAGATTTCTGTGATCTTACCCTATTTTTGCTCATTAGGGTTCCTGATTTTGTTTACTTCTGCTTATATTGTGTTCATTCCGTTTAATCCCTTTAGTGTTACTACTTTGTCTCTAAACCTATGTGATTTTGCTACTATAGTCATTAGGGTTTTTTGACTCTTTAATTCTCTTTGTTCGTTTAATGTGTGCTAGCATCGAATCCCTGATTCTATGTGGTTCTTTACCTTGCTATGCTTTTGCTTGCCTATTATTTGCCTAATTGATGTTATTCCTATTTGAATCCCTGATTCTCTGTAATTTTACTTCGTTAGGGTTCCTGATTTATTATTTGAATCCCTGATTCCTTGAGATTTGAAAAACCTTATTGATTTCTTATGGACTATTCTTACTAACTTTCGACTTTTAACTTATTTCTTACCTTGTTACATGGTTGATTTACCGTTAATTGATCCCTATTTCCTTAATTAAAATTTGATGAACCTAGTCTCAATTGCATACTTGTATTGGGTTGAAATTGTTTCCTTATATGGTATATGCATGGGAACTTTCCTCATTTGTTATTTGCCTATTAGCCGTTTGAATTTAACCCCTTCAATCAAGGGATACTCATGCTGATTTCACTCTGTTTGAATGTTCCCTTTAGTCTATATATGGTCCCTTTACTTAGTTGTACTCACCGTTTGAATAACTCCCTTAATTATGGGAGTACTTGGGCTGATTTCACTCGAATTGATACCAAGTTCCATAATTGTTAATTGATTCTGATTTTTACCTTATTTCAACCCAGCTTTCAAAAACTATCTATATATGTATGCTCTTCCCTCATTTTAGACACGGAACTAATCTGTTCAACTCTCTCTCACACAACTAAAACTTGCTACTCTCTCTATTCTCTCTTCTGTGCTACTTGCTACTACTCTAAGTTAGCCGGCTGCAAGCCAAGGCTAACTACTGTGCATCTCCTATCTTTTGCTTTGTGTTACTGCTTTCTTCACCTAACTGGTATGTTCTAATTCAGATTTTCAGTTCTCCAACCAATATATTTTTACTACTGTTGCAATTCATTGTGTTTCTAGTTTGCTTTCATTTATTACTTTGTTGTTCAACATGTAATTAAGATCTTGAAGCCCATATACATGTTAAGTTATGCTTTGTTTGTCATGACCAACATGTCTTTGTATACTTAATACATGTTTCTTATATGAATCCCTGATGCTTGTGTTTGGTACATTATTCTAATTAGAGTCTTAACTGTTTGGTACTGTTATGATGGTCTAATCCTATACCCCATTGTATTCCCCAATTCCTAAACCCCTTAGGATCTCTAATTGTTTATGCATACTCCTACCTGTTACGTGTTCAGTACTCTGTATCTATGTGTCCCTCAAATCTCCTTACCCCTGTTTGTGGTTGTTGGACCATTCTGGGTCCTTTGTGTGATGTTGACTTTGCCTTGGTTCTGAGATTGGTGTTCATGTTCTTTCAAATTGTTTTCATCAGTTAAACTTTTGTTATGAAAAGCTATTTCCATTAAGTCTCTTTTCCAAAACTTTTTTCTTACCCAAAGTTTTCAAACTATATCAAGCCCTCTCACTCTACTCTTAGACCATTAAGTTCTGCCCCTTTTGTGTGAGCATTGCCTTGGGACCCTTGAGCTCCCTCTGAACTTTGACACACAAAAGCTGGCCTTTCCACACTGTACTTACTCTATTTTGGCTATGAAATCTGGGTGTGAGCACTGCCCGGGATCCCTTGAGGTCCTTAGGGAACTCTGACACATCCGGATTATGAAAAGGCTGTGAAACATTACCTGGCATTGAGGACATGGAGATCTAGGCCTATACTGTAGGCTCCCTATAGTTAACTTCTTATTTTCTTTATTTTCAGTTATGTAATTCCTATTCAATGGTCTGTAATAATTAATTGTAAACAACTCTGGAGTCGGATAGTGAAAAATATGTGGGTGATATGCATGTTGTAGTATAATCAAGGGTAGAGACCATGTTTATAGGTTTACTTTCTCTATGCGCAATAGCAGCCATGTGTTAGATATAATGCTATTTAGGCTCACATACACTGTTTTCTTTCAGCATGTCATCATTTATTACCCTCACTTAGAAATCCTGTCTATAGGGCAAATAATACCAACAAAAAAATAAGTCGCTATTATGTGATTCTGCCTTGTAAACATGTTCTGAAACTTCATTTAGAGATATTGTCTTAGGATAAATGTATTAATATCAGTTGTTATTCATGCTGCAACCATGCTCTACACTTAGCAAACATGTGTTAAGATAAACAAGCATTGAAAATTGTCACCTATGCTATTCCTGAAACTGTGCATAATGCTGTGATTCTATGTGCATTTAGAGGTCCTGTTTTAGCGACTGCATGTGCACCATTCTGCATTAGACATCATGTTGTAGGATCGTACTCATTTAATTACACTTAGTTTAAATACAGATGTATAAAACAGTCTTCCTGTTCTAACAAACTGGTAACTAGTCTCTGAACATTTGCAACACTTAGAACATCATGTTATTAAGTATAACGACCTGAAGCTGTTATCAACTCTGAATAATTGTTGCACGCCTAGGAAAGCCTTAGGTAATCAACCACAAGTAAATAAAACCAGAACTGTCTTTTTGTGATTAGTGCTTGACTGTCAGCATGTTTAAAACCAGTAGGCAAGCCTGATTAGGACTTCCTCTCTGAGTTATGCAATAAATATGTCTTTGTGTTATCACTTATATACCATGCTTAGGATCAGAATCTGAATTTGGACCTTAATTGTGTATGAGTCATGCTGTCTACGTGTACTGTGTGTGGAGGTATATCTGAGCCTTTTATTTGTCTTCCATGCTCCCCTTAATTGAAGTCCTATATGTTTTTCTTATATGCCGCCTTAGTATTTTCACCTTTAAAACTTGAGGGTCTGCCTAGCACCTCCTTCATAGGATAGAAGTCCTAAATTCCTCCGGGACTGATAGGAAGGGACGGGTAACAACATGCAATAGAGGTCGAGACCAACACTCGCTTTAGTTAATTTCACGGGGTGGGAAAGGGTAGATATGGACATGATGACCCGTGCGCTAATACCACGTGTAGCCCCCTTCGAGGAGTGTCATACTGGGTATTGCATTGATGTGATCCATATTATAAGCGAACCTAGGATACCCCTTCACTTTCACAAACATACTTAGATTGTAATTCCTTTCAAAATCTAGCTTTCCATTAACTGTTTTCAAATATCTGTGTACTTAGACTTAAATCCCATATTATTTGAGCCATACTTGTTTATCTGCTAAATTGTACAAATTCACAAAAAACTGTTTGGTCGGGAACCACACTTGTGGATCCTGAGGGGTGCCTAACACCTTCCCCTTAGGATAATTTCAAGCCCTTAACCTATCTCTGGTTATCAAACATAGTTATAAATGAACCCCCTAGGTGCCCTAACGCACCTTAAAATCGTTAGGTGGCGACTCTTCAAAATGCAAACCCCCTTTCCCAAAAGGAACGAATTGTCTCAACCAATGTCTTAAACCCTTTTTCAACCGGGCCCCGAAAGGAGTGCCTTCGGGGAGAAAAAGGGAGCGTGACATTGTACTACTTGCTCAGCTCTTTG
Source organism: Nicotiana undulata (assembly GCA_005239495.1). Lineage (NCBI taxonomy): Eukaryota > Viridiplantae > Streptophyta > Magnoliopsida > Solanales > Solanaceae > Nicotiana > Nicotiana undulata. The sequence continues at coordinate 37,515 of ML270692.1, read as the reverse complement.
TAGCTAATCTTATTGTGATGCTCGCTGCTTCAAACTTTATTGTTGCTTCTGTTACACCGTACATTTCGTGGTGATCGTTGCTTATGTTCCATTCATCGAATCTACTCTTATTTGTTGAATGGAATTATGGTAGAACACTTGCACAAGCATACACGTAGTTAAATCACCCATATCAGTTTTAAAAGGTAGACCATGACGACATTAACCATTATACGTACTCTTGTCTTCTTGCCTTCTGTGTGATGATTGTTCTATTGGCATGTGAGTCGTCCATGCTGTTATGAGCTATAATATGGGCACAAGATTCCAAATGATTAGGGTTCATGAATTGGGACCCGTGAGCTATGATTATGAGGTTCGGTACCTCGTGGAAATGCTTGAACAAATCTATTGTGAAAGCAGTTGTCCTTATTGAGTTGTTGTTTGTTTTCCCTTTATTTGGTTACTCCGGACTTAGACTGTCATTAGTTACTCTACAACATTATTACATGACTGCTTCCTGTTGAATATTGTTGTTACTAGCGTATCATTGTAAGTACTGTCTTGTATTCCTTATCTTGTTTAGCTTTATATCAATATTGTTTCTCTGTTAGTTCATCTACACACTTGTTCAAGTTGTTTAGTCCAGTAGGTGTCTTATCTGTCCCTCGTCACTACTCCATCTAGGTTAGTCTTGATACTTACTGGGTATCGTTGTGGTGTACATATACTATACTTCTGCATATTTTTGTGCAGATCTAGGTGCCTCAGTTGTTGTTGATTATTAGCTGGCTGGTCAAGCTATGAGGACTCAAGGTAAACCTACTGTCGCGTTCGCAGGCCTCAGAGTCACTTTCTGATATTTTCATTGTATTGTTTAATTCCATCCAAACAGTTGTATTTAGGGACGTTCTAGCAAACTCAGTAGAGCTTATGACTTGTACTACCGGATTGTGGGAATTGTAACTTGTATAAGATTTTTATCTCGTATTTTCATTTGATGGTTGAATTCTTTTAATTATTTAGTAAGTGTTAGGCTTACCTAGTCTTAGGGACTATGTGCCATCACGACATCCTACGGAGGGAAATTGGGGTCTTGACAAGCAGTGTTCATTTGTGACAAAATCCGAGGTGCTAATGGAGAGGTCCAGAATAGAACACCAACACAGTAACCAGCTAGAATTTGATGATGGCAATGTTGAAGAAGTGATACTAGAGTCAGGGAAGGACACCGGGGATACAAATTTTGTTGACTATAATGTAATTTGTATCGATGAGGTTGAAAATTTTAAAGTTCAGGTATTTGAGCGTGTCGGACCTCAGTCCAAACACTTCTCTACATTATGTTCGGATGATGAAATGAGAAATGATCCTTATGAGGATAAAAAGGAGTCAAGGGAAGAGGTAGATGAGTGTGATGACCCAAAATGGGTCATCTTATAAATTAAGACTTCATTCCAGGCTTATAAGCCTTAAATAGATTACTTTTAATCACCTCGATTTGCGTGCATAGTCCGGACATGAATCCGGAAATCTTTTATGTGAAAATATGAGAAATAATAGTTTTTAGAGTTAAAATTTAATTTTTAGCTGACTTTGGTCAATATTTTGAGTAAACGGACCTGGATCTGTGTTTCGACGATCCCGGGTGGTCCGTAGTAAAATATGGGACTTGGGCATATGCCCATAATTGAATTTCGAGGTCCCTAGCCTTAGAAAATAATTTTTGTACAAAATTATTTTGCTGGTTATTACAGGAAATAAAGAAATGAAATAATATGTGAAATTGTTGGTATCAGACCCGTATTTTGGTTCCGGAGCCCAGAACAAATTTGTTGTGATATTTAAGTCTTATATGTGAAGTTTGATGAGGATCAGAGTTGATTTGACGTGATTCGGACGTCCTGTTGAAAAGTTAAAAATTTGAGTGTTTTTGAGGAAATCTTGAGTTTTGAGGTTAAATTTTTAGTTTTGATGTTATTTTGATGATTTGATCGCACGAGCAAGTCTATATGATATTTTTAGACTTGCGTGCGTGTTTGGTTTGGAGCTCCGAGGGTTGGGGTGAGTTTCGGGTAGGCTACGGAGTGTTTAGACTTAAAAAAATTTCACTCAGCTGATATCTGGTGTTGGCAAGCCTCTGATCTCGCATTTGCGAGATCAGGCTTCGTAAATGCGAAGTCCTGGGCCAGCCTCTGATCTCGCAAATGCGAGATTTTTGTCGCAAATGCGGAATCCCTCGTAAGTCGCAAATGCGACAATTTCATCGCATTGCGATAGCCACTGGAATTTGAAGGGTTCTCAATTGCGAACCCCTGATCGCAAATGCGAGATCCGCAACCTGTTAAAACAGATTTTAGACGGGTTTTTCACCTCTTTTTCAATTTTCTCAAACCCTAAACCTCCATAGGCGATTTTTCAAAGACCCAAACTTCTCCAAATCATTGGTAAGTGATCTCTAACTAATTCCTTTCATTCCTTAACAAGATTTCAACCTAGAATCTGGAGTTTTCATGGTGAAAATTGGGATTTTTGGGTAGAACTTAGGAATTTTAAAATTTGAGAATTTAGACCTCGAATTGAGGTCGTATTCCAAAACCAATTGTATATCCGGGCTTGGGGGAGAATGGGTAAACGAGTTTTGGTCCGAACCTCGAGTTTAGACCAAGCGGGCCCGGGGTCGATTTTTATATGTTTTTGGAAAAACTTAGGAAAACCATGATTTTTCATTAAAGTTAGCACCTTTAGCATTAACTAATGATATTAAACCAATTATGATTAGATACGAGTGAGTTGAAGGCCAATTCTAAAGGAAAAGCAGTGCTTGAGCAGTAAGTGGCCTGCTAATTCGAGGTAAGTGTTGTGTCTAACCTTAGCTTGAGGGAATAGGTACTGTGTGACTACTTGTTACCTGTTTGTTTGTTAAATCCAATGTATAGGTGAGGTGACGGGCACCTATACGTTGTGGTCAGGTCATAGCATGCGAGTGAAAGTGAATTCTTGTTATTTTAGTTGTTGTAAATCCTATTACTTATGATTATCGTTGTTATTAAAATGTTGGAAGGTTAGTATCCGGTTCCACCAAGATGAAAAATATTGCGAGTATTGTGTTGATATTTAAATGATACATGATGATAAAAGCTATGATGAAATACTGATTTCTTGTGATTCCCTCTTTTTATGTTGTTATTGATTCTATGATTGGTGAGGAAGAGTGTAAAGCACGAAGGGTGATGTCGTGCCATTGTTTATATTCATTACATGGTGAGGATGAGTGTGAAGCACGAAGGGTGATGCCGCGCCATTATTCATATTCATTACATGGTGAGGATGAGAGTAAAAACATGAAGGGTGATGTCGTGCCATTATTCATATTCATTGCATTTTATTTATTGTTTGGTGAGGATGAGAGTAAAAGCACGAAGGGTGATGCCGTGCCATTATTCATATTCATTACATGATGAGGATGAGAGTAAGCACGAAGGGTGATGCCGTGCCATTATTCATATTCATTGCATTTTATTTATTGTTTGGTGAGGATGAGAGTAAAAGCACGAAGGGTGATGCCGTGCCATTATTCATATTCATTGCATTTTATTTATTGTTTGGTGAGGCTGAGAGTAAAAGTACGAAGGGTGATGTTGTACAACTTCTATTTCTACTTTAATTGCTCAATTTAGTTGGTTTATCATTGTTTATATTTGTCTTTTTGTTGTTCCAATCCTTGTGATAAGATTCCCCACAACATGACCCCTTCCCATTGTTTGTTATTGTAAACTCGTTACTTGCTGTTATTTCTGTTAGAATGTTTATATATGTCCAGGTTTTATGTGGTGTCCTGTCCTAGCCTCGTCACTACTTCGTCAAGGTTAGGCTCGGCACTTACTCAGTACATGGGGTCGGTTGTACTGATACTACACTCAGCACATTTTGTGCAGATCCAGGTACCGACCAGAGTTAGGAGATAGTAGTAGCTGACATCACTTACATGATACACGAGGTAGATCTGCTGGGGTCCGCAGATTCCTTGAGTCTTCTCTTTACTTTATAGACACTGTTTTATTTTATTCAAAACAGAGATACATTTCTTTCAGCCCATTATTTGTAGTATTATTTAGTAGTTCGTGAATTGTGACACCAGACCTTGGGTAGTCTTATGCTTATATATCTAGTTCGCGGTCCGATTTATTCTTTAGGATATTATTCATGGAACTGTTTATTGAAAAATATTAGATTCAGTACTCATTATGAAATTGTTCTATTGCGTTTAAGTAAATTTGTAAACGAAAAGGTTAGTTAAGTTCTAATATTGGCTTGCCTAGTAAGTGTGGTGTTAGACGCTATCACGATCCCTAGGATTGGGAATTTGGGTCGTGACAATGAGCCTTATATTTTGAAATATTCAAGGTCGTCTAGGCAAGGTGACACTCCTCGATCTAGAGCCAAAAGGTGCATGTGAAATTACTTAATTTTTGGCTCGCAAGAATTTGTACTACGCAAGGAGCATAATCATAATCTTCAAAACTTGTGGTTCGCTTCATAAACTCGAGGTGAAGGCAGAAAGCGGTTCACGTCGCGACGTTAAATCAGGCGTTTGTTGGGAGGCAACCCAACTTTACTGCTTTCTTTTATGTTTAGTTTTTGATTTTTTTGGAGCATGGGAAGCAAAGCTATTGGAATGATGCAACAACAAGCCAGATGGTTAGAACTATGTGTAGGGTGCCCGTACATACGAAAATACCAGGGAGAAGTCTGATTACTCCATGAGCTGCTAGTGCTTCGGCCTTTGGCCTACCTGAGAGTTTCTTTTACCCTCTTGTTATTTATGGTGTGCATTAGGGACAATGCACAATTTTAAGTATGGAGTGGGAGAAGATTGTTTGGGTAATTTCTTGAGTTATGACAAAGTCAGAGTTAACAAATTATTTGCATCTGAATTTAAATCAAAACTATATTAACTTATCATGGTTAAGTGATAAACGGTGAAAAATGCATATTTTCGGGTGTACTTTCATCTCATTACTTGTGTGAATGCGTGAGGTTACATGAGTTTTTGTAGTTGATTATGCTAACTACGTGCATTCTTATATGTATGAGCATGTTAGATTAAAGATGGGCAAAAGAAGTTGATTTGGGACCAAAAGACAAAAGAATTACTTTGCTCGTAGCTGAGGAGAGCTTGAAAAAAAAAGTAGCGGATTATGGGAAAAAGGCATGGAAGTGCATGAGAGATCTAGAAGGAAAAGAAAAAGAGAAGAACTTCGCTCGTTCATTCTCGCATGCGCACGAGAGAGTGAACGAGCCAACCTAAAAAGATTGTTCCGAAGTGGGCTTGTTTTATTTCGCCCCATGCAAACCCTATCACATATAAATAGTCCTTAAACTGACTTTAGGAGGGGGATATTCGACCTAAGCGGGGGATTATACCTAAGGAGGCAAGAACACGCAAGGAGCAAGGCGGAGAATTCTTCTACGAGTTTTTCACTTTCTTCTTCCTATTTCCATTATTGGTTATGAATTCTAGTATTGTTGTTTTGTATACTATTATGAATAACTAATTTTTTATCTAGGGTTTTGATGGAACCTTTTGTAGGATGAATTCTTGATACGTTTTGATATAATTGAGTCTTTGAATTCTTATATTTGTTCAACTACGTTCTTATTTTAATTAATTAAAGAACTCTCAATTAATGGTGTTTATTTATTATGTATTACCGGAAAAAAGAGTGTATATTTAGGTGGTTGTTTGAAAAACGTCACTCCTAACATATATGAGAGGCGAGTTTAAAAGCAGGATTAGAGATAACGAAACTTTGACGTGATCATAATGAGCGATGAAAAAGTGCGAGCTAACGTGATTTGAGAGAATATGACTAGTACATTATTGTAGTTGCTCGAGAGAGAATTACGATAAGTCGAGTGTGCACGATCAATAGAGAATAATTAGGCGAAATTATAGAAGAAGTAGTGGGAAGAGTTCTGACAATTGGAAAAATCATAATTCTAGACCTCCTTAATCTTGTCTCCAATCCTTAGTATCTTTAGTTATTAATTTACTACTTTTATTTTTTAGTTAGTTAGTTAAACATAAGAATCTTAATATTTATAACTTAGGAATTGTTGGAGCTTGTCTTCTTAGTGATAGTGAACAGTTATAGCGGAATCTTAGTTCTATGTAGGCTTCGACTTCGGGCTCTTAGACCGGATTATATTGGAAGCGACCGCTTATCCTCTTTAGAAGCATAATTGGGCATGATCATTAAGTAACTTAATAAGTTAAGTGTACATATTAATTCATCATAGTTAAGTGAGAAAAGCTTATGTGCAAATACTCCCTCCGGCCCAAAATAAGTGATTTTTTGGATATTTTCACACAAATTAAGAAATATACCTTTTAACATTAATTAGCAATAAAATTGACCATATTAACCTTTATTATCTCACATAAACACTCCTAACACATACTCCAACACCATTTACTTCAAAGGTAATGTAAGAAAAAAATAATTAACTCATTCGTGAAATTTAATCACTTATTTTGGACCACAAAACAAACTAAAAAATCACTTATTCTGAATCGGAGGGAGTACATTGCAAACACTATGTGTTTGGTACACATACCGGATATGGGGGGATCTTTGTCTACTATATTTAACCATGTTTTAAAAGATTTGTACAGCTAAAAAGTAACAGTCAATAACTTATTTTCCACAAATTATGTGATAGATAAGCATAAAATAATTTAAATCATAACCGTTAGCCAGAGCTCCCAAAATAAAGGAGGAAACGTCGCATAATAACAGTAAAAATATGGCATAAATCGTCCAAAGTTTGAGAATCATAGTGCTAAATAGGCTGCTCATCAGCTTCTTAGCTTGACCACTAATAACTATTTGGCAAAAAGGGCAAGTTCGCGGGTAACCGTTCTTAGAGATGTTATTTAAAGATTAGGCAGCATTTATTTTATTCTGAAATTTTGAACTAAATATCTTCACTTTAGAACATTATGAGTAGCTCGTTAAAGTGGCTGCCTGGTGTCATTTCTACATAAGTTTTTCGCAGTCCATAACGACGCACTTTACAAATCAAATTATCTCAAACACGATCATTTTATATATATGTGTGCGTATTAATTTTACTATAAATACTAGATTTAAATTTATAATTTTAAAATTACAAATGTTTCCATACTAAAACCGTAAAAGTAAAAGATAAAACCAATCAACCAGAATAACTATAATTTTTCATCATTAAGAGCACCAAAGTTGAATTAGGCAAGAGACGTGAATCCATTACCTTATTATGTGAAAATAAATAATACTAAAAAACCTTATCATCACTGCCATGGCAAAATGAGGGCTTACCTAAGTTATTCTCGTTAGAAAATAAATAATTCCAAATTCATATCTCGAAATTATTCAAATCTTGTTTTATACGTTATTATCTTGTACGACGTATAAACAATTGGTTTATTTATTCAAAATTACATGGAATTACTCTGTTACCCTTGAAAATGGAAATACCCTATAACCATAACAAGGGTAGGAAAGTCAATTGGAGCAATAGAATAAATTTCAATAGAGCGGAAATCGAGCTGGCGAAAGTTGACAGCGTGGTCAACGCTGAGTAAATAAACTAATATAACTCTGGTCAATGTGAACCCAAATTAATAGTATAAGTAATTAATCAAAAACATTTAATGTACCTAAACTCCTCCGACATTTCATCATTAACGCGGAGAGGATCGTGATGATTATTTCATTGAATATTGTTATAGATCTTTGGAGATTTTTTATATTTTTTTTTTGGATCAAGATAAAGTGGTCCATGAAGCGCCAAAATCAAGATTGATATTAGTGTAGTCACAGTTTATCGGCGATGATTCCATAAATTTTCTATATTTTTTTGACATGGATTTTGCCAAAATTATAGTTTACGTACTCCCTCCGATCCAAAATAAGTGATTTTTTTAGTTATTTTCACACATATTAAGAAATTTATCTTTTAACATTAATTAGCAATGAAATTGACCATATTAACTTTTACTTTCTCTTCACATAAACACTCATAACACACAAGGGCGAAGCTACGTTCCTTCAAGGGTGGTCAGTTGACCACCCTTCGCTGGAAAATTATACTCCATATAAGGTAAAATATTACTTGTTATTGATTAAAAATTGGCTTTGAACACCCTTACATAGCCCAATGAAAAAGATTTGAACACCCTTATTGAATTACCTGGCTTCGCCACTGCTAACACATACTCCAATATTATTTACTCCAAGGGCAACAACAACAACAACATACACAGTAAAATCTTACTAGTGGGGTCTGGGGAGAGTAGAGTGTACGCATACCTTACCCCTATCCCGAAAAGGGTAGGGAGGCTGTTTCTGACAGGCTCTCGGCTCAACAAGAGAGACAATACTATCAGAAAAGAAACAAAAGAAAAGACATGTAACAACAAAAGATGCCAGAAAGAAAATAACAACAACGAATAAGTGAAAGAACAATAACATAAAACTATGCAAAATAACAATGTGAACACAAAATAGACCGCTAGCAAACCTAACCAAAACTCTATAAGACTACCGGTACAAAGAGGGAAAGAACTCTTGACTACCCCCTAGCCTACCACCCTAATGCTCGACCTCCACATGTTCCTATCAAGAGCCATGTCCTCGAAAATCTAAAGTCGCGCCATGTCTTGCCTGATCACATCACCCCAATACTTCTTAGGCCGCCATCTGCCTCTTCTCGTACCTGCCAAAGTCAACCTCTCATACCTCCTAACCGGTGACTCTAGGCTTCTTCTCCGCACGCGTCCGAACCATCTAAGCCGCGCTTCCCGCATCTTGTCATCTACGGGAGCCACGCCCACCCTCTCTCTAATGTTTTTATTCCTAATCTTATCCAGCCTAGTGCGCCCACACATCCATCTCAACATCCTCATTTCTGCTACTTTCATCTTCTGGATATGTGAATTCTTGACTGGCCAACACTTAGTTCCATACAACATGGCCGGTCTAACCACCGCTCTATAGAACTTACCTTTGAGTTTCGGTGGCACATTCTTGTCACACAGGACTCCAGACGCTAACCTCCATTTCATCCACTCCACCCCAATACGGTGCGTAACATCCCCGTCGATCTCCCCATCTTCCTAGATAATCGACCCTAAGTACTTAAAACTTTCTCTCTTGAGGATGACCTGTGAGTCAAGCCTGACTTCCACATCCGCTTCTCCCGTCACGTCGTTGAACTTACATTCTACATATTGCGTCTTAGTCCTACTCAACTTGAAACCTTTAGACTCCAAGGCCTGCCTCCATACCTCCAGTCTCCTATTAACGTCGTCTCGCGTCTCATCAATCAGATCTATATCATCAGCGGACAACATACACCATGGCACCTCTCCTTGGATATGGTGCGTCAGTGCGTCCATCGCCAGAGCAAATAAGAACGGGCTGAGTGCAGAACCTTGGTGTAACCCCATAACCACTGAAAAAGGCTCTGAGTCACCTCCCACAGTCCTAACACGAGCCATAGCTTCATCATACATATCCTTTATCTCCCTAATGTAAGCCACCGACACACCTTTCACCTCCAAAGGACGTCCCTAGGGACCTTGTCATACGCTGTAATGACCTGGCCGGTTGTTCCATGGAATTAGCCCCGTTATTCCTGTTTCTGCTTTGTCATGCATTTCTTAGTCTGTTTATGATGTGTTAGGGTCGGTTGGTTCGGGTTCGGAGTGGTCGTGGTGAGAATTGAGACACTTAGTCTCTTAAATTGGTTAATAGTTGAAAAAGTCAACATGGAGTTGACTTATTTGTAAACGATCTCGGAATGTGAATTTTATGGCTCGGATAGCTTCGTTAGGTGATTTGGGCTTAGGAGTGTGATCAGAATGTGGTTTTGAGGTCCGGAGTAGAATTAGGCTTGAAATGGCGAAATTGAGTTTTTGGCGATTTTAGGACGACAATGAAAAATAGGCTATCGGGGTCGGAATGGAGTTACGAAGTTTGAGCAGGTTTGTAGTGTCATTTTTGACGTGTGTGTAAATTTTCAGGTCAATCGGACATGTTTTGGCATCTTTGGTGAAATTTAGAAGTTTCAAAGTTCATAGACTTGAATCCGTGGTGAATTTAGTATTTTTGCGTTGTTTTTGGTGTTTGAAGGATTGACTAAGTTTGAATGAGGTTATAGGATGTGTTGGTATGTTTGGTTGAGGTCTCGAGGGCCTCGGGTGAGTTTCGGGTGGTTAGCGGAGTGATTTTTGGATTTTGAAGTAACTGTTTCTGGTGTTATTTGCTGCAGAAAAATATACCCTATGCGTTTGCGGAGGGGGTATCGCGTTCGCATAAGGGGATTGGGGTGTTGGGGATATTTTTTCTATGTGTCGCAAAAGGGGAGGTGCGAACGCGAAGCTTCAGGTGGTTTGGTCATTGCGAACGCGGGCGTGGAGACGCGTTCGCTTAGTGTTTCGAGTCAACAGTTGGACCCCAGGCCCCATAGCCTATGCGTTCGCGTTGGGCCACGCGTTCGCAAAGGTCTGGGGATGGTTATGCATCGCGTTCACAGTAAGGGCGCCGCGTTCGCGTAGGGTAAGTGAGGGATCCTGTTGGGTTATGCTATGTGAACGCGTGTATAGGGCCTCGCGAAGGGTTAACTGGGCAGAGTATTTAAAAGGCCATGCCCACGACCCTTAGCCATTTTTCACCATTGTTGAGCGATGTTTGAAGCTTTGAGGTAGATTAAAGAGGGAATCAAAGGGGAAACGCTTGGAGGTAAGATTTTTGACTTCATAACTCGATTCTATGTTATTTTCTAAGCAATTAGACCTGAAATTAGTGGAATTAAACCCAAAATTGGGGAAGTTAGGGCATGGAAATTTGGAGACTTTAATTGAGTAATTGAAGGGGAAATTGTGGTCCGATTTTGATGTTCTTGGTATGCATAGACTCGTGGGAGGAAAAGGATTCGGGTTTTGTGATCTTTATCGAATTCCGAGACGTGGTCTCGAGGGTCGGGTTTTGCCAAATTCGGGAATTGTGTCTAAATTTGATAATTTTTGAATGGGTTTCGTCTCCCTAGCATATTTTGATATTATTAAACTGATTTTGATAGACTCGGATCATTTGAGAGCCAATTCGAGGGGCAAGAGTATCACAGAGTAGTTTTCGGGCCGGTTTGAGGTAAGTAATGTTTGTAAATCTTGTCCTGAGGGTATGAAACCCCGGATTTAGTATTTTCTCACTATTTTGGAGTGACGCACATGCTGGATGACGAGTGTGTGGCGTGCACTGATTGGGGATTTGGGCTTGGTCCTTCCTGTGGCAACTATTGAGTTGCGTAATTACTTTTAAATCACATGATGAATCATATTTTTAGACTATTGCTATATTTGGGCTGTAAGCCATGTTTGGGGCCTTGTGCCGACCTGTTTAGACACCTTGGGGGCTATTTTCTAATATTCCTCACTATATTGACTATGTTTTACACTCAGTCATACAATGTTAAACTGTTTCCGAAACTCAGACTTGTTTACACTATCTTTGTGGTATAAATACTGATTTGGGTCGAGTACCCCATTTGTTGATACACGAGTGGCCTTTCGAGAGTTGCTGACTGAGTGAGGCCGATAGCCTGAGTGACTTATGCCACGAGATGGCTCGATATTAGCGCTTGGGCTGTAGGAGCCCCGCCGGAGTCTGTACACCCCCAGTGAGCGCAGGTACCTACCGAGTGCGAGTGCCGAGTGTTGAGTGACGAGAGATTGGGAGTCATGAGTGACTGTGAGGTAGCCCGAGGGACTGATACTGAGTGATTATGAGGCATGCTGAGTGATTGATGCTGACTGTTATATGTGATAACTAGGATTTTTACCTTGTTTTCCGCCATTCTATGCTTAGGTTTTGGTTATATTTATACACAAAGTAGCCCCGAAAGTTTATATGTTGTGCTTGTTGCAGGATTGAACCAGAAATGATGACATTCAGTCAAGAATATGCTCAAAACAGGAGTGGATCTGGCACAAGTACCAAGAACAACAAAAGTGACCAAGGTAAATGCCCACCGCGGTTGCGGTCCATTCTCCGCGGACCGCGGTGGTAAACTTCAGAGAAGCATGCAGGCAGCATATCCCACCGCGGTCGCGGTCCATTCTTCGCGGACCGCGGTAGTGAGATTCAGAGGGGTATTCCAAGCAAGTAACAACCGCGGCCGCGGTCCAATCTTCGCGGACCGCAGTGGCAAGACTCTGAGACCCTCATTCAAATCCACATTCACCGCGGCCGCGGTCCAATTACCGCGGTCCGCGGTCCAGAGATTCAGAGAAGAGTGATTCTAGGCTCATACTCACCGCGGCCGCGGTCCATTTACCGCGGTCCGCGGTAGAGCACCTTTAGAGACTCAGGTCATAAGCTTCAGTTATCCACCGCGGACCACGGTCAATTTTGTGCGGCCCGCAGGGGCATTTTTGTCCAAATTTTCGGCTGAGTATAAATAGCTTATTTTGTAAATGTTTTTAGAAGATCTTTGGTAATCTTCGGATTTTCTGAACGAGAGAGCACGTGAATAGCTAGTTTTTCATCTTTTTAGCTTATTTCTTGCATTTTTAACATTGAACCCTTGAGTTTATTGTTAAGAATCATTAATATGGGTTCTATTTCATCTCTTTCATTGAAACTATCTTTGATTATGAGTAGCTAGACCCATTAGCTAGGGTTGTGGCTCAACCCTAGAGTGGGTATTTGATGGGTTTCTAAAATTAGGGTTTGGATGTTTATGGGTGTTTGCTATTTGGGCTAATTTAGGGTTCTTATTGCTATAATTAGTGGTTGCAAACACTAATTAACCTTTCCATGACTTGGGTATTCTTGAGAAAGAGGATTTGAGTCTAGAAAATTAGCCTAACGAGGAATTAGGGCATTATCAAGAGATTGGTAGTTCAAATCAATTGGGTTGAACCCAGAAATGGTAAAGCCCTACTTGAGCCCTAATTAACGGGTTAAACCTCGAGAGATTAGTACCCTACTTGCACCTTAATTGCTTGATTAATTGACACCCAATTGTCCTCGAGAGAGGCAATTAGGGCAAAGCCACTCAAACTACCGAGAGGTATAGAGTGGACACATCCGTGCATTGGTTATAACTGTATCCCTAATCAACATCCTTACCTTAGAACACTGAAATCCATTAAGTATCCTCCTAGGTGAAATTCGCGACCCTGGTGCCTTTATCCTTATAAGAAAACAACATCAAAACAAATTAGTTGATCAAGTAGCATTTAACAGTAGCCTGATACTTAATATAGCTCAAAACACCCTATCATGAGAAGTGCAATTAGAAACACGAGGCTTACCTAGTTCACATAGACACTCACTCCAATTGTTGACTCCCTGAGGATTCGATCCCGACCTTTCGGGTAAAAGCTGCACGACCCTTGCCTTCCTACTCTAAATAGTAGTGAGGGTGAGAGCCGATCACTTTTTGGCGTCGTTGCCGGGGAGTTAAGACGATGTTGATTATCTCTTCGGGGGAAAGCCCTTGATTGGCTCGAGCGTCTTCCCAACCATTCAATATCAACTTGGGATGAGCTGGCGGACAAATTCATTTCCAAATTCTTTTCCCCGAGTCATATGGCGGCGCTTCGTGATGAAATATTGGCCTTCAAACAAGAACCAAATGAGCCCTTATTTGAGATATGGGAGAGATATAGGACTATGGTTAAGTAATGTCCGAACAACGACATGACTGAAGCCATGATCCAACAGACTTTCTACCGAGGGATTAACACTGTGAATCAATGTGTGGTCAATCAGTTGGTCGGTGGAAATTTTATGAAGTTGACTTATCCTGAGGCATGTGAGATTCTAGATTAGATGGCCAACACATCATCGGCTTGGCAAAGTAGAGCCAATGTTCCTCAAGGAGAGACCGGTGTGAATAGTCTCCATAAAGAGCTCCAAGAACAAGGACAAGCAATTGCCGAGCTCACTACTACCATGACTCAACTTGCCAAAGCCCAACTCCACCAATTGCAAGGGCCGAAGCAAGTGAATGCTATGAAAGGAGTGAACATGCAAGGAAATCAAAGGAGACCTCGGGGGAACTCTAAGCAAAACCATAATGATCAAAGTGACCAAGGGCCAAGTGGGTATGGCCAAGATGAAGGGTATGATGCCCAAGAGGAAGATGTGATGTATGCAAGCAACTATCAAGGTCAAGGGAATAGTCAAAACAACAACCAAAGTTGGAGAAATCAAGGCAATAACCAAAGTTGGGGGAATCAAAGACCAAGAAACTGGAATAACAACAACAATGCTCGAAATTGGGGGAACAACAACAATGATCGTCAATGGGGGAACAATAATGATCGACAGTGGGGGAACAACAATGAGGAAAATTGGAATGGGGGAAACAACAACAACAACTGGGGAGGCAACAGTAATCGGGGGTCGGGCTTTCAAAGGCCTCCGATGTACCAACAACCAAGCAACCTACCCCCGTACCAATCTCAAGGGCAAAGTTCATCGGGCTCGGATATGGGTAGAATTGAAAATATGTTCAAGCAGATGTTGGAGAGAAATGCCGAATCCGATGCTCAGTTGGCCTCTCACAATACCTCTATAAGGAACCTCGAAGTACAAATGGGCTAGATTTCACATGCCTTAAACACACGCCTGAAGGGTGCGCTACCAAGTGATATGGTGGTGAACCCCAAGGGTGGGAACAACAACAATACCGGTCACGCTATGGCGGTGACTACAAGGAGTGGAAAAGGTGGTGAAGCAAATACTTCAAAGCAAAAGAAGATTGTTGTTGATGATGAATATATTCCCCTAGAAGAGTTACCGGTTGAAGTGGAACAAGTGGTGGATGAGCCAAGTGAAGGTGAGGTAAGAATTGACATACATGACAATGGGGAGGATTTGGAAAGGAACGTGAACACGTCTAGGGAGCACGTAATTGATATGCCGGAGCCGGTGACCCCACATGCCAAGGCACCATTGCCTAGGCCACCTCCTCCCTACCCTCAGAGATTGGCCAAACAAAAGCAAGAGACTCAGTTCAAAAAGTTTATCGATATGAAAGAGTCTCTCCATCAACGTTCCATTGGTGGAAGCCTTGGAGAAAATGCCTGGATACGCTAAGTTCATGAAAGACTTAGTGAAAAAAAAATGGTCCATGGAGTGTGAGACCATCAAGATGAATCACCAAGTGAGTGCTATAGTTCACTCCATGGCACTGAAACTTGAGTATCCGGGTGCCTTTACTATTCCTTGCACGATTGGGAGTGCAGACTTTGCCAAAGCCCTATGTGATCTTGGGGCAAATATTAATTTGATGATGTATTCAGTGTTTAAGACTTTGGGGATCGGACAACCTAGGGCGACCTCTATGCGTTTGCAAATGGAGGATAGGTCGATGAAGAGGCCCCTAGGTATTATTGATGATGTGCTAATGAGGGTGGACAAGTTTATATTGCCAGCATATTTTGTTATTCTTGACTGTGAGGTTGATTTTGAGGTTCCCATTATCTTGGGGAGGCCTTTCCTTGCCATGGGGAAGGACTTGGTTGATGTAGAAGCTGGAGAACTCACGTTCAAAGTGGGTGATGAGAAGATGATCTTTCATGTATGCAAATCTATGAGGCATCCTAACAGCACGGAAGTTTGCTCTTTTATAGACCTCGTGTCTGAGGTTATTATTGATGATGCCAGTGCTATGATCCATTTTGAGGACCAGGTGGAGTTGGCCTTATTGAATCATGAAGACTCAGTGGTGGAAGGTGTTCTTGAAAGCACCCATGCCCTTCAAGGCATGGGGTCTTATTCTTATGCTCCCAGAAAATTATCCTTGGATTTGGAGAACCGGAAGACTCCACCAACAAATCCTTCCATTGAAGAACCTCCAAATCAGGAGTTGAAGCCACTTCCTTCCCACCTCAGGTATGAATATCTCGGTCCATCTTGTACTTTACCTGTTATTATTTCCTCTTGCCCAACCCAAGTGCAGATAGACTCAACTCTAAAAGTGTTAAGGAGGAGAAAGAAAGCAATCGGATGGACTCTGGCAGATATTCGGGGTATTAGCCCCGCCTTTTGCATGCACAAAATCATATTGGAGGATGGAGCCAAGCCCTCCGTGGAGCATCAAAGAAGACTCAATGAAGCAATGCAAGAGGTAGTGAAGAAGGAGATCATCAAATGGCTCGATGCGGGTGTTGTCTATCCAATTTCGGATAGCGCTTGGACTTCTCCGGTCCAATACGTCCCGAAAAAGGGTGGAATGACGATGATCAAGAATGATAAAAATGAGCTTATTCCCACAAGAACGGTTACCGGATGGCGGGTGTGCATGGACTACCGCAAGCTCAACAAGGTGACCCGCAAAGACCACTTTCCTTTGCCATTCTTGGATCAGATGTTGGATAGGATTGCGGGTCGGGCCTTCTATTGTTTTCTCGACGGGTATTCTGGATATAATCAAATTTTGATCGCCCCGGAGGATCAAGAGAAGACTACCTTTACTTGCCCATATGGTACTTTTGCCATTGCTCGCATGCCCTTCGGACTTTGTAATGCCCCGGCCACTTTCCAAAAATGTATGATGGAAATCTTCACCGACATGGTGGAGGACTTTCTTGAAGTATTCATGGACGACTTTAGTGTCGTCGGGGATTCTTTTGATTAATGCTTATCTAATCTTGATAAGGTCCTTGCTAGATGTGAAGAGACGAACTTGGTATTGAATTGGGAAAAATGCCACTTCATGGTGGAAGAGGGAATTGTATTGGGCCATAAGATTTCAAGATAAGGCATTGAGGTTGACAAAGCAAAAATTGAGGTGATCTCGAAGTTACCACCACCTACTTCAGTTAGAGGAGTCCGGAGTTTCCTTGGCCACACCGGTTTTAATAGGCGTTTTATCAAAGACTTCTCTAAGGTGGTAAATCCATTGTGCAAGTTGATTGAGAAGGATGCTAGATTCCATTTTGATGAACAATGTATGTATGCCTTTGAACTTTTGAAACACAAGCTCACCACTACTCCTATCATCACGGTGCCATATTGGAGCTCACCCTTCGAGCTTATATGTGATTCGAGCGATGTAG
This sequence comes from Nicotiana undulata, assembly GCA_005239495.1. Classification (NCBI taxonomy): domain Eukaryota; kingdom Viridiplantae; phylum Streptophyta; class Magnoliopsida; order Solanales; family Solanaceae; genus Nicotiana; species Nicotiana undulata. The sequence continues at coordinate 20,414 of ML270692.1, read as the reverse complement.
CTGTGGATGCTGTGCTGGGCCAGAGGGTGAACAAGATTTTTCACCCTATCTACTACACTAGCAAGACAATGAATTCGACCCAAATGAACTACACGGTCACGAAGAAGGAGCTTTTGGCAATAGTCTTTGCTATGGAGAAATTTCGTCCTTACTTGATGGGTGCCAAGGTCATAGTTCATACTGACCATGCCGCACTCCGGTATCTCATGACTAAGTATGATTCCAAAGCGAGGCTTATGCGTTGGGTATTGTTGCTCCAGGAGTTTGACTTAGAGATTGTGGATCGAAAAGGGAGTTAAAACCAAGTGGCCGACCATATTTCTCGGTTGGAGGAGCAAGGGCGACCTTGTGATGGACTTGAAATCAATGACAGTTTCCCGTATGAACAACTTCTGTCGGTGTCGATGCAAGAGATGCCATGGTTTGCCGATATTGCCAGTTACCTTGTCACCGGTGTTTTCCCTTGTGAGCTCTCTTCTAACCAAAGGAAAAAGCTTAGGAGGGATAGTTTGGATTTCTATTGGGATGAGCCTAATCTATTCAAGATTTGTACAGATGTGGTCATCCGAAGATGTGTACCGGAGGAAGAACAAATGGCTATTCTTGAGTCTTGCCGCTCCTCACCTTATGGTGGTCATCATGGAGGAGCAAGAACTGCTTCAAGCTGTGGTTTTTTTTGGCCTACATTGTACAAGGATGCCGGTGATCTAGTCAAAAGATGTGATGAGTGCCAAAGGCCCGGGGGAATTTCCAAGAAAGATGAGATGCCTCTAAATTCTATTCTTGAAGTGGATATCTTTGATGTTTGGGGCATCGATTTCATGGGACCATTTGTGAGTTCTTGTGGGAACACATACATTCTAGTAGCGGTCGATTATGTGTCTAAATGGGTTGAGGACGTGGCTTTGCCCAACAATGAAGCCAAGAGTGTTATTGCTTTCCTCAAGAAGAACATCTTTACAAGGTTTGGCACGCCTCGTGCTATCTTCAGTGATGGGGGGGTCGCATTTTTGCAACAAAGCCTTTGACAACTTGCTTTCCAAGTATGGTGTCAATCACAAAGTCACCACCCCCTACCACCCTCAGGCAAGTGGTCAAGTGGAAGTGTCTAACAGAGAAATAAAGAGCATATTATCAAAGACGTTCAATGCTAATAGGACCGATTGGGCAAAGAAATTGGATGATGCTCTTTGGGCCTACAGAACCGCTTACAAGACCCCAATTGGTATGTCACCGTACCGGTTGGTCTTTAGAAAAGCTTGCCATCTTCCGGTGGAATTGGAGCACAAGGCTATGTAGGCCTTGAAAAAGTTTAACCTTGAATGGGATGTGGTTGCAAACCTTCGTGTGGAGCAACTAAATGAGCTAGACGAATTCAGATTCCAGGCGTACTCCAGTTCGTCCTTGTATAAGGACAAAATGAAGTACCTACATGACAAGTATGATCGAGGCAAATGGTTCAAGGTTGGTGATTTTGTACTATTGTTCAATTCTCGGTTGAGGCTATTCCCGGGAAAACTCAAGTCAAAATGGAGCGGGCCTTTCGAAGTGGTATTTGTGACTCCATTTGGTGCTCTTGATCTCAAAAACAAAAGTGGAGAAACCTTTAGAGTCAATGGTCACCAGGTCAAACACTATCTTGGCAAGATCGATGACAGCCACGTGGTGGAACTTCTTCATCTTAAATGATCTTGGTAACATGCGTTGTGCCGCGACGTTAAATCAGGCGTTTCTTGGGAGGCAACCCATGTGTCTTTATTTTTGTTTTCTTTGTTTTTCTTGGTAGAATAGGATTCATTTTTGCACTAACTGGTTTTTTGGATGTTGTAGGATGATTGTGACACGGGAAATTTGGCTAAGTCTGGAAAAATGGCTCTCTGAAGTTGGCACTACGACCGCGGTCCCTTTTTCGCGGTTCGCGGTGCCCTGTTAAGCTAAATAATGAGTCTCTGAATCTTTCTCCGCGGTCGCGGTACTCTTTTCGCGGTCTGCGGAGCCCAGTTACTGAAATGGGGTCTCTCTGAATCTACCTCACCGCGACCACGGTCGACTTTTCACGGTGGGTCCTCCTCACAAGCTCAACATCAGTACATGACCGTGGAGCGCGATCGATTTTTCGCGGTCCGCGGTGGGTAAGTGTGTGGACCCCAGCCCCCCTTCTATAAATAGACCTTTAGGGCTTCGGTTTATACTTTACACACTTTCACTTCTCAGAGCATCCTTTGACTGTGTCTCACTCATCTTATCTCTGAATTGCATTTCACTTCATCACATCCTCATCCAAGCATCTAGTAAGTGTAATTGTGATTAATTAACTTCTTAATTTCTTTATTTTCTTCAGTAATTTGTAGATTTTTCTTCTATGTTTCATAATTTTTCTTTTCTAGGCTTTTAACCATGTTAGGTTTAGTTCAAAATGATCTTAGACCCTTGGAATCTAATTGCACTGATTAAACATGTAGGGATTAACTAAATGAACAATTGAGCATGAAAATGGAAAAATGTGAAAGCCCTAGCTTATTAGTTCGACCGCGGTCCTTTCTTCGCGGACCGCGGTGCTTAGCCTATGCATCCTGCAAATGATGACCGCGGTCCGCGGTCCCCTAAAGTCAGATACAGGTTCTTAGAAGTTGCTTCACCGCGGCCGCGGTCAAGTTTTTGCGGTCCGCGGTGCTATGTTTCAGAGAGTACGTTGGTATGGGGTCCTCCACCGCGGTCCGCGGTCCATTTTTTGCGGTCCGCGGTGGCTGTTCTACAACTGTTCTGCTTCTAAGTTTTGTCTGTTAATGTCTATGCACTTCTGTTTGGGTACTAACCATGTTTAAATGTTTCAATATTGCGGACAATGATTCTATCAAGAGGCGGAGGTCGTGAACCAACGGGCAAGGGTGAATCATCCGGGGGGAGAGGCAAGAAAATGATAAAGCTTGATTCGAAGGTCCGGGAAGGAATAAAAAGAACAAGGAAAGCTATACGGACATTAGACAAAGCTGCTTCCCACTCAGACAGTGATTATGTCCCCTACGAAGCCTCGTCAGAATCTATACCGGAGTACGTCGAAGACTTCCCCGAAAGATTTCGGCTAACCAATGAACCATCAGACTCTCCCCCTATCCAAGCACCTACACACTCTGAGTCTGGTGAGGGCTGAATCTCCGGGAGTGGCCACACAGATTCTACCTCACCTACAGCTTCCTTATCAGGGGAGCATTCTGGTGATGATGAAGGGGGTGAACCCCAAGTTGAGGGGGTAGAACGTACAAGGAACCCAGATGCATGGCAGAACAGATTTGTAAGTGAAGCGACTTTCCATCAGTTCCGGGATTTGTAGGGCTCAAGATCACTCATTTTGGAGCGCAAGTTCACAATCAAGGACTTGTTGCCCCACCACCCATAGGTGAAGAGGCAATTCTTAGAAAGAAAAGGCTGGCACTATTTTTCTGCTTACCTTCCGAATACCAATGAGCACCTAGTCAAGGAGTTCTACACTAACTTGTCATTTCTGCAAAAAGACTCAAAGGCTTCGATGGTGCGGAATCTCACGATACCCTTTGATGGTGAGGCACTGAACAATTATCTGGAAATGGACAATGTGGATGACTCCCTATATCAGGAGAAGCTAGCAGAGAAGGATGCAGCCCGAAATTGGCTGGCTTTGCACTTAGCCAGGCCTGGTGAGACTCCTGAGTGGTTACCAGCTGGAAAGACTATCTACCGGAAGACCCTGAGCTTTGAAGCCAAGGGATGGGCAACCTTCGTGTGCAACAGGTTGGACCCAACTTTTCATGAGAACACCATGCCCCTCATTGGTTCCTTATCAATGTTCGAAATATCATGTCCAACGTCATCAATAGAGTGGTAAACGAAGGTGATAAATCTTACCCTTTTCCGAACTTCCTTACCATGTATTTTGAGGACCAGGGGGTGGACAAGAAGCGCTTTGATACAAAAGTCAAGCCCAAAGCAGACTTCTCTTGGTATGATTTTCTAGATGAGTACAACCCCAAAAAGAAGTTCAAGGGTAAGTTGGTTGCCTCCACTGGCCAGTCCGAAGAGCCAGCGGTGGTGGTGGAGTCATCTCAACCTCAGCTAGACATTACAGAGGATGCACCAGGCCCATCTACCTCAGTCGGTCCAGCCATTCCTTCTTCCAGGGCTTATGCTCTGACAGACCACAGGCTCAATCAGACACTGACCAACATCAACAACTGGATGCAGGCAGCGACTTCAAAGCTGTTTGTGATTTCTACGTCAGTGGCAACCCCGGCCCCCCTCCACCACCACAGGTACCCCAGTCCATTACGGACGCGCTAAAGGAAATTCTGGAAAATCAGAAGAAGATTTTGGATGCCGTGGGAGCACATGGGACTGCATTGTAGAAGCTGGCAAAGGAGACAAGGAAGCTGAGGCACACCCGTGCTTCAAAGGAGTCAGTGGCAGAGCTGCGAAAAGAGGTGGAGAAGGTGAAGGGGGATCAGATCCCGCTAGACTTGCTACTCCAGGATCCTTCAGACTAGTCAGGGCAGCATCCAGAGCAGGAGGTAGAGCCTGATAGGCCAGCAAAGAGGAGGAGGGTCTTGCCCCGCACAGAGGGCATTCAACTTGTTCTGGCAGACCCTCCAGTACAGACTTAGGCTCCGGAGCAGACTCAGCCCCAGGGCTAGGAGGCACAGACCACTGGAGGACCACCACAGGCACCAGCATACCCAACTCTATCTCAGTCACAGCCACAGGCAGACCCAGCTCCATCTCAGTCACAGTCACAGGGACCACCACAGGCCGAGGGCCAATAGGGAGTTTTCTTTACTCTATATCTCTCTCTCATACTTTTTTTTGAGCTACCTTTGGTTATATAGCATTGAGGACAATGCTAACTTTTAGTTGGGGGAGTGGCCCTATAGGTATTTTTGATTGGATGTTATGGGATGTATAATTCAGACATTTTTCTTTTATTATGCTTTATTTTCTGTTTTGGCATGTAAATAAGTTTACTATTCCAGTACTTTTATGACTTTTTTTTTTACTTTTTGGTATGTATAAAGTTACTTTTCATTGTATATATTCATACCTTTATGTATATCCGACTAATTCCCATTATGTACATATTCATTCTATCCCACGCATTTTACTTTATGCACTCTTCCATTTTATAGCTTTTTATTTTTCTTTCATAGCTTCTTGTTTTGAATTTCGCGCGTGCAATAAGCTTTTGGTTTTCTTAACGCCACGGTTCTTTCCAAAGGTGGAATTTGTGTGAACCGGGTGGCTCTTCCCAAGGATGGATAGTGTGACAACCTTCTTAAGGATTTGAGTATGTTTTCCCTTTTTGTTTTTGTTTTTGTTTTTCTTCTTGTTTTTTTCGTTTTTTGTAGTTAGTGAATAAAAGGTGCCTCAAGAAAAGCTTCACTTGGGCCTAACACATTTTCCTTTGATACCATGGTCAAAGACAAGCCATTGTGTTTATGATGGTGATAGTGATGATCTTGAGACTCTTGTGTTGGCAGATAATCATCAAGTGGTTCTTTGGGACCATTGTGTTACTCAAAGCACGACTAAGGTCGTTGTGGGCCCTTAACTCTATTTCTGTAACAATTTCATAGCTTGAGTGGTGAGAATTCGAAATTGCAAGTCCAAGCCCCATGCCACTAGTCTAGAACTTGCCCTGAATGTTTGTCTAGGAGAAATCCTAAGTGTAGTTTGACTTGAGAAGTGACTATAGGTCCCCCTTGATCTGAATTGCATTTTGAACATTTCCATAACCTACCAAAAATGAATTCCCTAGTAAACCCTTTTGATCCTTAAGCCCTGTCTTTCGAAAATCATGCTACAAGCCTTTGCCCAATTTTACCCTCTCTTGGCACCCGATCTTCCTTAGCACTAGGCAAAAAGCATAAGTTTGGGGAAGAGATGAGTGAGGAAACAAAAGTGAAAAAGAAGGCACAAAAGAAAGAAAAATGAAAGGCAATGAAAAAGAAGAACAAATAGTGCACAAAATGAATGAACAAATAGAAGAAATAAAGGGAATTGATGAAAGAATTGTGACAAAAAGGTGTGGAATGCCTAAAAAGGAGAAAAGTGTCCTGAATGAAACAAAAGGTGTGACAATATGTCTCTCCAACCCTACAAAAGAGTTAAAATGACTCAAAGAGTCAGAAGAATGTGAAAAAATAAATAAAAAAATGAAGTGCTTAAGGAAAGACAAAGCCCACTCTGACCAAATACTTCCTACCCTTGACCAAAAGCCTTCATTAAGTATCCGCAAAAGCCCTGTATGATCTCGAGTCGAATGAAACTTATATTAGTGGTGATTTACATGAGGGGCAAGCATATGGTACTTTGAGCCGTGCTTGACACTTTTTCCTTGATGAGAGATGAGCAAATTCCCATATTCCTCGTTCTGAGCGTTACTATTCTAAAAGTGAGGTGCTTAGGGAGAGCCGCGGAGTATGAGTCTGGGATCCACACTGAACAAGGTGGTAGTTAGAGTTTCATTGATGAATCATATCAACTCTTGAAGCTCTTGTACCGCACTTGAAACCATGGTTTTAAAAGGTTCAAACATTGTTAATGATTCATTTGCATTGAGGGATATTGTTAGTCCCAATTGAGGCTAATTGAGGTTACTTTAGGACAACTGGAATTTCTTGGAATCAATCATAGGGGTGGGGATTATTTTGTCTGCTTGAGGACAAGCAAGAGCTTACGTTTGGTGGAGTTGATAACTAGGATTTTTACCTTGTTTTTCGCCCCTCTATGCTTAGGTTTTGGTTATATTTATACATAAAGTAGCCCCGAAAGCTTATATGTTGTGCTTGTTGCAGGATTTAACCAGAAATGATGACATTCAGTAAAGAATATGCTCAAAACAGGAGTGGATCTAGCACAAGTACCAAGAAAAACAAAAGTGACCAAGGCAAATGCCCACCACGGTCGCGGTCCATTCTCCGCGGACCGCGGTGGTAAACTTCAGAGAAGCATGCAGGCAGCATATCTCACCGCGGTCACGGTCCATTCTTCGCGAACCGCGGTGGTGAGATTTAGAGGGGCATTCCAAGCAAGTAACCCCCGCGGCCGCAATCCAATCTTCGCGGACCGCGGTGGCAAGACTCTGAGACCCTAATTCAAAGCCACATTCACCGCGGCCGCGGTCCAATTACCGTGGTCCGCGGTCCAGAGATTCAGAGAAGAGTGATTCTGGGCCCATACTCACCGCGACCGCGGTCCATTTACCGCGGTCCGCGGTAGAGCACCTTCAGAGACTCAGGTCATAAGCTTCAGTTATCCACCGCGGACCGCGATCGATTTTGTGCATTCCGCAGTAGCCCCGTAGGGGCATTTTTGTCCAGATTTTTGGCTGAGTATAAATAGCTTATTTTGTAATTTTTTTTAGAAGATCTTTGGTAATCTTCGAATTTTCTGAACGGGAAAGCACGTGAATAGCTAGTTTTTCATCTTTTTAGCTTATTTCTTGTATTTTTAACATTGAACCCTTGAGTTTATTGTAAAGAATCATTAATATGGGTTCTATTTCATCTCTTTCATTGAAATTATCTTTGATTATGAGTAGCTAGACCCATTATCTAGGGTTGTGGCTCAATCCTAGAGTGGGTATTTGATGGGTTTCTAAAATTAGGGTTTGGATGTTTATGGGTGTTTGCTATTTGGGCTAATTTAGGGTTCTTATTGCTATAATTAGTGGTTGCAAACACTTCCATGACTTGGGTCCTTCTTGAGAAAGAGGATTTGAGTCTAGAAAATTAGCCTAACGAGGAATTAGGGCATTATCAAGAGATTGGTAGTTCAAATCAATTGGGTTGAACCTAGAAATGGTAAAGCCCTACTTGAGCCCTAATTAACGGGTTAAACCTCGAGAGAGTAGTACCCTACTTGCACCTTAATTGCTTGATTAATTGACACCCAATTGTCCTCGAGAGAGGCAATTAGGGCAAAGCTACTCAAACTACCGAGAGGTATAGAGTGGACACATCCGTGCATTGGTTATAGCTGTATCCCTAATCAACATCCTTACCTTAGAACACTGAAATCCATTAAGTATCCTCCTAGGTGAAATTCGCGACCCTGGTGCCTTTATCCTTATAAGAAAACAACATCAAAACAAATTAGTTGATCAAGTAGCATTTAACAGTAGCCTGATACTTAATATAGCTCAAAACACCCTATCATGAGAAGTGCAATTAGAAACACGAGGCTCAACTAGTTCACATAGACACTCACTCCAATTGTTGACTCCCTGAGGTTCGATCCCGACCTTTCCGGTAAAAGCTGCACGACCCTTGCCTTCCTACTCTAAATAGTAGCGAGGGTGAGAGCCGATCAATACGCCCGATGGGCAGTTTATTACACCTATTTTTACTTGAAAGAATATTGTTCATGAATTTTGACTCTTTTACTCACACTGAACTATCTTGACTTCTATCGTGACAAATATATATTTTCAAGGATATTTTACTAAACGAAAATTGTATATGCAACAATATACTTATCTGTGTTTTCTGGAAACAAGATTTCAGTTACTGTATATTCATGACTGCTTTTACTTGTTTCATAGCCTTAGGCATTCTTTACTTTCATTACTACTGAGTTGGCGTACTCACATAAATCCCTGCACCCCTGTGTGCAGATTCAGGTGCTGGTACCGAGCGCTAGCTTTCTTCTTTCTCGTGGAGCCGGAGTTGAGATTTCGAGGTAGCTGTTCAGCGTCCATAGCTTTCTCTTTTTCCTTCCTTGTTCTTGCATTTGTTCCTCGTTCCGAGACTTGATGTATTATGACAATAGAGTTTATTTTGTACTACTCGTAGATGCTCATGACGGGTTGACTCCAAGTTTTGGGGTGGTATTCAGACTTTTTATTTCGTTTTGTTTTGATTGAAATACTAAAATCTAGTAGACTATATGAAATATCGATTCAGTTTGAAATTTTGGAAGTTTTGTGTTTATATGTGATTGTTTGGCTAGCCTAGTTCCATGATAGGCGCCATCACGGCCAACTTAGGATTTGGGGTCGTGACATACGCCTTCTCTAGGTCAATAAACACCATATGCAAATCCCTCTTCCTATCCCTGTATAGTTCCACCAACCTCCTGATAAGGTGGATAGCTTCCGTAGTAATTAATTCAAGGGCAATGTAGGAAAGAAATAATTCATTCATTCTTGAAATCTGAAAAAATCACTTATTTTGAACCACAAAAAAATGCCATAACAAAATATATGCACCAAAAAAAAAACTCCTATATTCATACTAGCTTTATCGTAGTTAAACAAAAAATAATTTTTTATGTTATATAGATTGATCTAAAATAGTTATTGAACTATATATTTGATAGTATAAGTCCTTTATGTTAAGAAACAACAATTGCTAATGCTCGTCTACTAGGACCCTCGTTTTTATATTTTAATTTGGATCTTCATTGGTATTTTCAATAGGATCAAGACTGCTATGCTTCTTCTTCAAACTTGAAGTAAGCTCAGACACTCAATTTTAACTTCAGACTCGATGGTCTTTAATTGATTCTAAAGCGATTAAACTTTATAAAAAAATGCATGACATGTCCCCAACGGGACTGGTCGTAGCAAAATATCTCTATTTTTGACAGTCAAATATTTTTCATGTTTTACTTGAACATCATAGTTTTTAAATATTTAAAGCTTTTAAATCTTTGTTTGGTGGTGGAAATTAGAAGGTCTATGATCCATTGTTGTTAAAACCATTTGAATATTGTCACTTTATGCTTAAATTTTTAGTACAAATACTAATTTAGTGACTTACTGCAAATAGGTCAACTCCATTATTGGATCTCCGAAAGTGTTAAAAAAGATAAAGTGAGTCTTTCTAATTTGATGTTTGTTTAACTAAATTGGTGACTACATATTATTTGTTGGTATTTGAAAGCTTTGATTCAAATTTGATATCATTTGAAGTCGATTTGGGATGGTTTGATCGAAATTGAAGTTGAAAATTTAAAGAACACTTTGTTAAAACAATGCAGAAAAATTATGCAAATCGGATAGAGTTCGATGAACAACTTAATAGATATTTAGAGTAAATAAAGTATAAATTGTATCAATCTGGTTGTGAAATCGCTGAAGAGAAAAATTATACCCAACCTGGCAGACTTTGACGAATAACTTAACAGATAAGTAGAGTATATATAGCATAAACTCTACCAATCTAATAGAGAAACGCTAAAGAGCAACAACTATGTGCGGGTCGTAGGATATTTTATAAATATCACCAATTTTGGGAATATTCGGCTAAGACCAGCCCCTCACAGACCATCCTTGTCATGAGAGAAATTAAAAAATAGTCAGATTTACAAGTGGTAATTGAAAAATAGCCACAATTTAAAAGTAATGGGTAAGTGGCGGGGAATTACCCGTATTCAGTATGAGCAGAGTGGAAACAGCTCATACCTTTCGGACTGCGAAAATTTGCCATTTTTTCATGTAAAGATAAATATGAACGAAAACACTATTCAAAATCAGGAAAATATTCCAGTATAATATACTGGTGTTCGAATTTTTTACTTGTGAACTTCCAGCATATTATACTGGTCCAACAAAATATGCTGGGAGTTCATACACAGGTGCTCCAATCTCCAGTATATTATGCTGGAACTTTCCGTGTGATGGAGTTCCAGCATAATATGCTGAGTTCATACACAGGTGCACCAATCTCCAGTATATTATGCTGGAACTTTTCATGTGGCAGCATATTAGTGGCCATTTTTCAATGACTTTACAAACACATGCTATTTTTCAATTATCAGTTTGAAAACTGGCTAGCCTGTGCTATTTTAATCATGTTTTTATTGGGCCTGTCCACTTCTTCTTTTAGTTTGAGTAAAAAAGGAGACCTAAAACCTATCTAGACGAACCGAATGGGTCCAGACTTGACTTTAATTGTCCATTAATTAAGTTATGACTTTGCCAATGCAAGATAAACGGCATGTGCTTTGCTTTTATAAAGAAGATTTAACTAAAGAAAAAAGGTTACTGGCTTTGGAAGCAAAAGCTAAGGAAAATGATGATAACGTTTCTAATCTATTAAAACAGATTATTGATAGAATTTTTGAAGATAGGGACTCATTTACCTCTATAATCTTTCCCTTTTCTTTTACACGCCCCTTAAGAAATTTTAATTAGGAAGGGATTAAATTATTCCACCCTTATTTATGTCTTAAATATAATCTCTCTTCATTGAATTTTGTTATATTTATGTGTTATTTCTATCTTCAAGAACAATTATTACTAAGGGTAAAAAGGAAAAAACAAACAATTTTATCTTGAACTTCTAAAATGACAAATAGACCGAGACAACTATTTTTAGTAATCATGACTATTAATATGAAAAGGAAGCACTAGTTAGAAAAAAGAAAAGGGAAAGAGTACAAATCATTAATGTGGTGATAACATTTACTCCATCCGATCCACGTTAAGTGACCAATTTGTCTTTTTATTTTAGTCCAAAATAAGTGTCCATTTATATAACTAAGAAAAAATTCAATTTGTTTTTTTTAAATTACCCTTATGTACTTATCCCTAAAAAGTCTTTTACTCCTTACATTAACTAGGCTGCAACATTTAATTAAGGGTAGTTTAGCCACACTAACTACTTTTGTCTAGAATTTAGTATTTTCTTAATGAGTGTGCCCAAGGCAAAATTGGCTTATTGTAGACCGGAAGAAGTATAGATTCACAGTTGAGCAAACTTCATTTCTAGCCATCCGGGAAAAACTAATGACAATAGCTAGCCAGAAAATAAAGAGAAAACTACTCTCTATAGTCTATAGCCCCTCAAAATTTTAATAGCCCTTGTGTTTGCCCATTGACACAAAATGGCCGTCCGGCCCAAACATATTACATCCAATAGCCCGAAATATTTATTTCGTATATTTTTTATATAGTGACAGTCTATTTTGTATATTTTTTTGTATAGTGACAGTCTATTTAGTACTGTATATTTTGTATAGTGGCAGTCTATTGTATATAAATTGTATAGTGACAGTCTATTTAGTATATTTTTGTATACCGACAGTCTAGTTTGGATATATTTTGTATAGTGAATGTCTATTTAGTACTCCCTCCGTTCCAATTTATGTGAACCTGTTTGACTGGGCACGGAGTTTTAGAAAAAATAAAGACTTTTGGAATTTGTGATCCTAAATAATTCAAAAAAGGGCCCAGAGTATTTGTGTGGTAATAAAAGCTTCTCATTAAGGGTAGAATTGTAAGTTTAACCAAAATTGTTTCCAAATTTAGAAATGAGTCATTCTTTTTGAAACTGAACAAAAAGGAAATAGGTTCACATAAACTGGAACGGAGGGAGTATATTGTTTGTATAATGACAGTCTATTTTTGTATATATTTTGTATAGTTACAGTCTATTGTATATAAATTGTATAGTGACAGTCTATTGAATATAAATTATATAGTGACAGTTTATTTTGTATATGTATTTTGTAATATACCAATATTCAAAAGAAATGCTCTCTAGTTTAATACATAATCTAAAATGACTTGTAAATATTGGTGAAGACGGTGCACATTCTTGAGGGGGACTGAATAAAGATATTTATGAATGAAGAGATAGGGAGACAAAATCTAAGAATCTGGAGAAGCCGACATCTGCTGCTAATTCCGACCCAACTTGATTGAATAGCCAATTTTTGTCAAGAACGAAATCATTTTCTAGTGCGTCATCGGTAGGTTCTCCAGTTATACTCCAGAGTAAGGTTGCAGAAACTTCCATCAAGATCAATGAAGCTGCAAAATTGTGGCATTACAAGGATCCTTCTAGTAAAATACACGGAGCATTTTTTTATGGTCCAGTTGCGTAAATGGAGCAATACGACAGTCGTCAGGTGAAGGCGGTCCCCTAGGGAGTGGATCAAGACGGAGGGCGTTGATTGGTGGTTCAATGCGGAGGCAGCGCTTGCGACGGTGGTGTTCGGCAGCGGCTTCTTCGATTGAGGAAAATGCGTATGATCGGTGAGGCAGAAGGAACTTAGAGTTTTGAGTGGCACTGGTCTTGAGCTAGCCTTTTAATTAGGTTTGGGTTGTTAGTTGTATGGTTTATTTTGGAGCAAACTTCACTTGTAGCCATCCGAGAAAAACTAATGACAATAGCTAGCCACAAAATAAACCATACAATAAAAAGTTGTTGATACTTTAATTTGTTTACTTTATTATGTCTATTTAGGATGCCATTTTAGACATTAGTGATATCTATTTTAGTATCCACCTTGGTCTATAATTTCTGTTTTATAAGGTTTCTGCGTACCTGTTAAATAAATATTTAATAGCCTAATAATAAAAGTATCTTATAAACTGTTTACCTCGAAAAATATGAGTAATAATTAAATTTGATTTGTGATTTTAAAGATACGTGATATAATCCAATACTAATTAATAAACAAAAAATATAAAGTATAAATGAGAAGAATCAATAAACCAAACCAGTGTTACTCGGGTAGTATGGACCTCGAGCTCGATGACCTCGAGGGGGTTAAGAGTGATAAAGAAAGAACAATAAAGTAAGGACAGTAAAGTTAGAGAACAATTTTGAAGAATAATGAGAGAGAAAGTAAGATAGTATATTCTTTTTCCAATGATTAGATCATGTTTACAAATGATTTGGGTCCCCTTTATATAGGAGGAGAAACCCTAAATATGGTACATTTCTATTTATAGTAAAGAATTCTATTGGTACAGCTGTTGTCACGGCCCCAAATCCTAACAGGCCGTGATGGCGCCTATCGTGGAACTAGGCTAGCCAACCATCACATAACTACACACTTAGTTTAATCCAATACCGCAATATCATTTAATATCAGCATAGCAAGTATGAAAATTTCCTAAGCCTTTAAACAAATATAAAATAATCCACTGTCTAAACAATTCCCCCAGGATTGGAGTCAACATGATCACGAGCATCTAAGAAATAAAACTAACTCTGCTAATGTCATAAACAATGTCTAGGAATCAAATGCTAATACTGATAAGGAAGGGAAATGAAGAAGCTGCGGACGCTGGATAGCTATCTCGAAATCCCGTAAATGCTGCTGATAACGAGCGAATATGGCTACTGCTCCGCACTAGTACTTGGATCTGTACACAGAGGTACATGGAGTATTTATGAGTACGCCAACTCAGTAGTAATGAAAATAAATCACATTCTGAAGAATAAGAAACACACAACATAATTACACCAATCCACAAAACAGTAAAATACCACGGTTCAAGTAAGTGTACATAAGTTCAAACCAGTTTCCATAAAATTCTTTAAAACAAGTATATTTTCTAGCATTTCTCGGTAAAACTCTCAAAATATCAGTTTGAAAAATGAAGTGAATCATGGTCAAAACTCAATAAAATATCATCATACATCTGCCCCTCGGGCCATAATCATCACTCATAAATATTCCCCCAGCACCTCACCATCTATCTGTAACAGTCACTCAGCACCTCACAATCGCTCGTCACTCAGCACTCGGCACTCGCACTCAGTAGGTACCTGCGCTCACTGGGGGTGTGTACAGACTCCGGAGGGGCTCCTTTAGCCCAAGCGCTATAAATAAGCCAAATCATGGCATCAATCACTCTCAGGCACTCGGTCTCTCTCGTATCATAACATCCTCACAATGTAGGCTCTCGGCCTCACTCAGTCAGACACTCTCAATATGCCACTCGGGCCATAAATATACCGGGTTCTCGACCCAAAAATAGTATTTCATTTTCAAGAAATAATATCAACATACTATGAGTGCCAAAACAATTATCAAGAAGGACTGAGTGAAAATTCATAACATATCAAGTGAGGAATATCAGTAAAATAGCCCCCAAGGGGTTAAACAGATCGGCACTAGGCCCCAAACATGGCTTACAACTCAAATACATCAAAAATATATCAATACTATTAAGCATAGGCTTTAAAAGCGATTTCGCAACTCAATAGTCGCCTAAAAAAGAATATATTTCCAAATTCCCAATTTGTGCACTCCAAAACCGTGAAAGGATGCAAAGTCTAGGGTTTCATACCCCAGGACAGGATTTAAAGACATTACTTACCTCGAACTAGCCCGAAAAGCTACTCTGCAGCACGCCTGCCTCTCAAATCAACTTCCGAGTGCTCCAAATCTACCAAGTTCAGATTTTTATCATCAAATTATGCAAAAGGAATGAATTCCAATTGAAAAATATCGATTTTAAGCACAAAATCCGAAATCAGTCAAAACCTGACCCCCGGGCCTACGTCCCGGAACTCTACAAACTTTATAACAAAATATTCTTCATCATCTCACGAGTCCGTACATATAAAGAACTCGAAAATCGGAGTTCGTTTGACCCCTCAAATCATCCCTACAAGGTCTCATAATCTCAAGACCTAACTCCACCTTTTTCTACTGATTTTTATGAACTAAATACTGATATTTTGTTCCTTAATCTTAAATAATCGAGTTTTAGGGTCCAAAATCCTTACCTCAATGAAGAACAATGATTTTCTCTCTTCAATATCGCCTCAAAGCTCTTTTCCCGTTCAAAAATGGTGTAAAAGGGTTTAATGGTCGCAAAGTTTTTTTTAATACTGTTCACGTGTTTTACTGTTCACCCGAGTTATTGTTCATCCGAGTTACTGTTCATGCTGCTGTGATAAAAATGCATCAACTTTTCTTCTAGTCTAAATCGATCCGTTAACCTTTCGAAATCCATCCGAGGCCCTCGGAAATCTCAACAAATATACCAACACGTCCCATAACATCATTCGAACTTAGTCGAGCCTTCGAAACACCAAAAACAACATCAAAACACCAAAATCACATCAAATTCAAGCCTATGAACATTGAAATTCCTAAATTCCACCAACGACGCCGAAACTATCTAAAACATCTCCGATTGACCTGAAATTTTGCAGACATATCCAAGATGACATTATGAACCTATTCCAACTGTCGGAATTCTATTCCGACCCCGATAGCCTATTTTCCACTGCCGACCAGAAATCACCAAAACTAACTTTCGCCAATTCAAGCCTAATTCTACACCGTACATCACAAAAATATTTCGGACACACTCCTAAGTCCCAAATCACCTAACGAAGCTATCCTAGCCATAAAATCCGCATTCCAAGGTCGTTTACCAATAAGTCAACTCTAGGTTGACTTTTCTAACTCTAAAGTTACTTTTAGAGACTAAGTGTCTTAATTTCTTCTATAATAATTCCAATTCCGAGCCAACCGACTCTAACACATCATAAACAGTATAACCAACCTATGACAAGGCAAAAAAAGGAATAATAATGATATTTTTACGGAACGACCGACTGGGTCGTTACAACTGTATAACAATCTAGTACGGATTTGTACTAATTCGTACAAATCCATATATCCCGGGATTTACGCCATGATTTTTGGGGACGTGGAGAAAATCTCGTCTTTTCCGTAACAAACTCACAACGGCATTATTTGGCATCGGTCGTATCTGGCTTCAATGCTCATCGAGCATCCAGGCCCTCGAGCCTTTTCTGCATCTTCGAGCGCGGGCTCGACCTCCTCTGAACTTCTACCCTCGAGGCAACACCTCGAGCTTACGAAATCGGGTTTCCTGATTTCGACCGTATACATAAACAACTATTTATCTCTGTCTTATATGTCTTTTTTAGTCAACATTCACGAATTAGAATAATAAAGGTAAATTTGGAAATATAAGAATAAATAATTTTTAATTTTTCTAAGACGTCCAATATTTTGAAATTATTCTAGTTTGGAAACACGATTAATATTTGGGACTGCAGTGAGTACTTATTTCATTTATTATTCTCCTAAATTAAATGCAATATTTTTATTATGTGATCCTTTGGCCATTTCCGTACAAAAGTCAACTTAAGGCTTCGATTATATTAAATATTTCTAAAGGAAGAAAATCACTAGATGCATTACGAAACTTTAAATTCTATAATCAAATTTTCGTTGCAAAAATGTTTGCTTGTCTTGCCTGTTATACTAATTATGATTGTCTTTGTTTAATTAATTAAAACCAATAGCTATCATTTTGTTCCATGTGCTATGCATGTTAGGGTTAACCGACCAAAGAAAATAAACAATAATATCTTAAATCATGTGCCTGTGATCTTTTTATTTTTATTTTATGTGTTTGTGATGATCTTCTCTAACATTTCTTGTATTATTAAGCACAATTATTATTAGGAGGCATAGTTACACTTTAGTCCCCTAATTATGAGCAAATTGTAAATGTTAGCCCTAAGCACATTTGATCCTTGATAATGCTTTTGGTCCTTCCACTATCAGATTTCTATGAATTTTAGTGGCATGTTATTTGACGGAGAATCTAAACACATTAGATTTAGCGCGTACAACGTAAAATGGGAACATACTTGTTTTTGTAGCGGAAGCGGAAGGAACGGATGAACCGTGACTGAAAACGTCACGACCCAAAACCTATGGGTTGTGATGGCGCCGGACACCACTGTCAGGTAAGCCAACCCCTTAATCAGTTGAAATACCTTCCTGTTTAACAATTTCGAAATCGTTGCCTTTATTGCATTTCATAATCAAATAAACAATTTTTTTGTAAATTAAACACGACAAGAAATCTATTACATCCCCAGAACCCGGTGACACAAGTACATGAGTAATTTCTAAGGATTTATACAATTATACAACGCTTGTCCGAAAAACAAATTGGACAAAGGCAATACATATAAAATGTAAGTACACATAAGGGAGGCTCCGGCATTTGTGGAACGCCTCTGGATGAATGCAGCCCGTATAAGTCTCCAAATCAATCAGTGTACTATAAAGGTACATGTGCAACAAAATGCACAGAAAGTGTAGTATGAGTACATATACATATATGTACCCAGTGAGTATCCCGTCTAATCTCGAAGAAGTAGTGACGAGAGGTCGACTCGATACTCACTAAGGTCCAACAGTGATAATAATAGACAGGATATAAGGAAAACAGTAGGCATGTAAGACAAATAAACATCGAAATGCATCAATAAGAGGTATCCAAATAACAGTGGAAATCAAGCAAGTCCTGTATCCCAAAGTGAAATCACCCTCATCACTCTGCCGTGGCGTACAACCCGATCCCATAATGAATTCATTCTCATCACTCCGCCGTGGCGTACGACCCGATCGCATAGTGTAATCACTCTCATCACTCCGCCGTGACGTACGGCCCGATCCCATAATGAATTCACTCTCATCACTCCGCCGTGGCGTACGAACCGATCCCATAGTGTAATCACTCTCATCACTCCGCCGTGGCGTACAACCCGATCCCATAATGAATTCCCTCTCATCACTCCGCCGTGGCGTACGGCCCGATCCCATAGTGTAATAACTCGTATCACTCCATCGTGGCGTACGGCCCGATCCCATAATGAATTCACTCTCATCACTCCGCCGTGGCGTACGGCCCGATCCCATAGTGTAATCACTCTCATCACTCCGCCATGGCGTACGACCCGATCCCATGGTGTAATCACTCGCATCACTCCGCCGTGGCGTACAACCCGATCCCATAATAAAAAACAAGAATAATGGAAACGAGTCAAGTATCACTATCCTTTAGATGAAACATCACCAATCACAACAGAAGCACAGAACATATTTACATCATGTCAGGGGAAAACAATGAACATGATGTGGCCTAACTACCCGGACAAAACAATAATAGCCACTACGTACGGACTCTCGTCACTTGGTGCGTACGTAGCCCCCAAACAAGTACACATAGCATTTGAAGTTACCTAGGGGGACAATTCCCTCTTACAAGGTTAGAAAGGAGACTCACCTCGCTCCGAAGCTCCATAACCGGCTTCCAAGCAATTACGACGACCCCAACGGATGCGCAACGCCCCCAAACTATCCAAATAACGATAATTCAATGAAAGTGTACTCTAATATTTTCTAAAAATTCAGATTATATAATTTCCCAACTCCGCTCAAGGAATTGACCAAAATGCCCTCTGGCCCACGTGCCCGGTTTCCAAAATTTCTCGAAGATAAATTCTACCCATAACTTTACTAACTCAAATATACAATTTGTTACAATTTTCATGCTCAAATTCATGGCTAAAATCACATTTTATCAATTCTAAGTTTTCTTGCAATTTTCCCACATTTTTTCGAATTTCTCATATCCAATCTATGTAATAAATCTTGTATTTAACTTGGAAATAAGTAGAAACAACTTACCTTTGATGCTTGATGAAATCCCCCTTGAAATGCTCTCCAAAATCATCCAAGCCAAATGAAAGAAATGAAAGAAATGGCCAAAATTCGAGTTTAAAGAATCTGCCCCTGCTTCATCGAGTTGTACCTTGCACTTGTGCTGCACAGGTTGTACATCCTATTAAAATTCCCTTGTTGAACACCTTCTGTTAAGACACCCATAACGTCTTGTACAAATATCCAAATAACAAACGATTTTAGGATTTAGAAACTAGACTCAAAGATCTTAATTTGATAGGTTGTACACCATATAACCCTTTATATATTCCGAGATATGAGCTTCTAAAGTCGGCCCTGTGCATCTGAAATTCTATCGAAACTGGTCGACCAGCCACCTTCAACCTATCATACATTCGGGTAAAAATGTCCAAATGATGCATGGTTTAACATTTTGAAAACTAGATTGCAAGGGCTACAACTTTCATGTTTTGCAAAATTTCAGTTTCCTTATAGATTTCGATATATAAGCTTCCAAAGTAGGCTCCTCGTGCATTAATTGCTGTCCAAAATCTGCAGAACTTTTCTGCAATTTTCCTTCTTTCTTTTGTCCGAAATTCATTCCGTTAACCTTCCGAAATCCACCCGAGGCCCTCG
>ML270691.1:28629-61915 GCA_005239495.1 Nicotiana undulata | reverse complement strand
ATTCTTCCAAAATTCCAAAATTCGACCCCGGGCTCGCTTGGTCCAAACACGAGGCTCGGACCAAAACCGGATCACCCATACCCCCACGAGTTAGAATTTGTAATTTGTTTTGAAATCTGACCCCAAATTGGGGTTGAATTACCCAAAATCCCCAAAAGCCCTAGTTCTACCCAAAACCCCTAATTTCTACTTTGATTTCATGATTTAAGGCCTAGATTCTAGTGATTATGGAAGAAAATGGAGTTGGAATCACTTACCTATGGAGTTATGGCAATGGAGGTCTTCAAAATCGCCTAAGGGAGGAGTGGGGAAGAAGAAAAGGGTGAAAAATAAGAAAAATCCCGTAATGGGTCTGTTTTGGACTTAAGAAAATCACTGGGCGAAATTGCCCTCTGCGATCGCAGAAGGAAGGGCGCGATCGCAGAAGAGAAGCTGGGCGACCCTATGCGATCGCAGAAGGGGACACGCGATCGCAGACCTAGCGGACTTGACCTTCTGCGATCGCAGACTAGCTATGCGATCGCAGAGCAACTACCCCAACCCCCCACTCTAGACTGCATACACACTATGCGACCGCGGAACTAACTATGCGATCGCATAGTGCCACAGAACCTCCCCCACCTTACTACACTATGCGATCGCGACTCAGCCTATGCGATCGCATAGTGTTAAACACCAGACACCAGAATTTCACTCCAACACCAGATTTTTCCTTCTTTTCACACCCCGTTAGCTACCTGAAACTCACTCGAGCCCTCGGGTCTCAAAACCAAAAACACACACGACTCCCAAAATATCCTACGGACTTATTCAAGCATTTAAATCACCAATATATCATCAAAATCTCCAAATTAAACCTCAAAACTCTTAGAATTTTCTTAAAACTTCATAAAGCTTAATTTTTCCAATTTTAATCCGAATCACGTCATTTCAAGTCCGTTTTACACCAAATTTCACAGAGGAGTCAAATAACATATAATAAACTTGTTCCGAGCTTCGGAACCATAATATGGACCCGGTAACACGGTTTTCACATAATTATTCATTTTCAAAATCCTTTATTATTTTCAGAAAATAATTTTCTTTAAAAATTCATTTCTCGGGCTTGGGACCTCGGAATTCGATTCCGGGCATACGCCCAAGTCCCATATTTTCCTACGGACCCTCCGGGACCGTCAAATCACGGGTCCGGATCCGTTTACCAAAAATATTGACCAAAGTCAACTTTATTCATTTAATTATTCCAAAAATTCTATTTTTATCAAATTTTCACATAGAAGCTTCCCGACTACATGCCCGGGCTGCGCACGCATATCGAGGTGAGATTAACGGAGGCTTTCGGGGCCTTGGAACACATACTTAGCTAAAATTACTTAGGATAACCTTTTGGGTCATCACAATTAGGGACATCTATAGCGATAATAAATGAAATTTCACTAAATTAAATATTAACATTCCAAATGACATCAAAGAAACATTTCTAAAATTAGAATTCGTTCAAAGGGATCAAAAAGTGATATTCCTGTATGGTCACTAACTACAAAGGGTTTTCACAACTAAAACTTGTTACAACCTTATTGAGCCTCCTTCAAACAACTATCTTGATTTTAAATGGATTTGGCATCTTAGTTGTCCAAATAAGATAAAATTCTTCTTATGACAATGTTTACACGATAGGATACCATATCGGAAATGTTTACACAATAGGGATCCCAAGTGCCCTATATGCAAAAATGATGAAGATGAATCCATCACCCACATTTTTTTCAATTGTAAAATGACCAATCACTTTTGGAAAAGTTTAGGATGGCAAAACTTCTCTAAATCACAAGGCAACTACTGGCTTCTTCAATTAAAAGATTTTGACTACTTACTAAATAACAAATATATTAATTGAATATCTTTCTTTTCATTTGTCATCTGGTATATCTGGTTAAATAGGAATAACAATAATCAAAACAACACTGCAATTCCTATTAACATTGACCAAATAATCCAAAAGGCAACTGAATTCAAACTCCTCATTGAAAAAGACCACAACCCTCGACAAAAAATCTTCATCAAAGTAAGATAGCAAAAACCACCAAGAGGATGGTTTAAATTAAATATAGATGCAAGCTTTAAGAACAACAACCAAATAGTGGCCTGAGAGGTGCATTCAGAAATACTAATAGAAGTTGGGTGGTAGGTTTGCAAATAGGTCATTAGAAGCAGAAATCAAAGCACTCCTAGAGGGGCTTCGAACAACGCAAGAATGGGGAATGTTCCCACTTGAAATAGAAACAGACTCCACGGAGGTAATTCACTCCATACAACATGACAATAGACTATATGATAACATTGTGAATGAATGCAGGTTGTTAATGCACCAAGAGAAGGAAGTGATCCTCCAACACGTCTTCCGACAACGGAATAATGTAGCTCATCACTTGGCAAAGAAGGCAAATACTCAAGCAAAGAGGAAAAAACATTTTGTGCAACCTCTTTAATATGTTGAATCTTTTGTTGAAAATGAATTAGAAGAACAATATGTTTTTCTTAAATACCTAACTTATGATGCTTGCAATATTTTAGCAAGCCTAGGTAATCAATGTGTCCTAGGCGACACAAGGTAATGAAAGTGATGTACTAAATACTACGTAGTTTTAATATAAATATTTCCTGTTTGCTAAAAAAAAAAAGTAACTAACTAGAAAGTCCAAAATACTGAGAATGGGAGCAATTTTTTCTTTCTTAAAAAAAAGTGGAAAATCATCATAAATATAAGTCACATTTATTTTATCGGATGTTTGCTAAAACAGAAGTAATACAAGTACTAAACTGGAACATTTAAACACTCCAGGGACCAAAGTAAGATTTTCATATCAAATGCGATTTATAAGTCGCATGAATGGAATTTATAAAGCACAATTATTAAATGAGATTTATGCTCGTTGATAAATACACATTTTTCCATCATCGATTCCCGTTTGGATCCGTATTCGTACATATAATTTTTTATTTTTTTTTCAAAAACTTTTAGCTCTTCATTTATACTTCCCTATAGAGAATGAATTTATTTTATTTAAAAAAAAGGTTTCTCCTATACAGATGTGCGTAAGAGGAATTTGGCTACAAGCTTAGGGATTTAAAAATGTATTAAGCTTATTAAAAATAAGAATTAAAAGATCACTTGGTACCTCATATCCTGTTGTTGACTAATAAGTTAATATAATAATATTAGTGGGAGGGCAAAGACAAACTACCCAGGATTAATTTAAGATTAAGATAACCATCTACAGCTCATATATTCTAGCAATTGGTACCTCATTTTTTATTAAAACATTAGAATCAGAAGATATAAGGTACTCCATACGTTCCAATTTATGTGAACCGGTTTGACTAGACACCAAGTTTAAGAAAAAATAAAGACTTTTAGAATTTGTGGTCCTAAACAAGTCAAAAAGGAGTCCAGCGTATTTGTGTGGTTATAAAAGCTTCTCACTAAGGGTAGAATTGAAAGTTTAAGCTAAATTGTTTTCAAATTTAGAAATGGGTCATTTTTTTTGTAACGGTCCAAAAAAGGATATATGTTCATATAAACTGGAACATAGGGGGTACCACAAGTTAATAATAGATGGGACATGGCACAACAACAACAACATACCCAGACCTTACCCCTACCTCGTAAAGATCAGTGGTGGAGCCACATGCACTCAAGGGGTGTCAACCGACACCCTATAGTCGAAAAATTACACTTAGTAGTTAGGTAATGTTTTTTAAATATGTATATATACTATGTATTGACACTCCTTGATTTCTCTGTGAGTTTATTTCTTTATATTTTGACCCCCTTAATGAAAATTCTGGATCCAACACTGGTAGAGATAAAGATGTTATTTCTAATACACCCTCGACAATAGATGGTACTTGTGAGCAGGGGCGAAGGCATATGTCTTATAGGGTGGTCAACTGACCACCTTTCGTCGGGAAATTACAGTGTATATAGGTAAAATATTAGGTTTTAGAGGTATATAACATATATTGAACACTCTTTGTCAAAACTTTTTTTCCACTTTTATCAAGTTTGAACACCCTTGAGGAAATTTCTGACATCGCCACTGCTTGGGAGTTGTATAAAAAGCAGAAACATGATACATCACTGTATATTAGGTATAATATTGTACCTAATAGTTGCATAATTGAGTGCAACAACCAAAGACAATAGTAGCCAGAGATCAAACTAAAGTTAGACATGGAAAGAAAGATAGAGATTGTTTCTATGGAGTTCATTAAACCTGTTTCTCCCACTCCCAATCACCTTAGATGCTTCAAATTCTCTATTTTGGATCAACACGTACTAACCATACCTGTTCCCTTAGCTCTATTTTATCCTTCTCCTCATTCAGATGGTGGTGAGTCATACTCCTATGAGCAAGCAAGATCAGGCCATTCATCAAGATTACTTCTTTTGAAGAAATCTCTGTCTCAAACACTTTCTCGCTTTTACCCTTTTGCTGGTCGAATTAAGTACAACTTAGTTGAATGCAACGACGATGGGGTGCCTTTTTACGAGGCTTTTGCTCGTAATTTTCAGTTTGAAGATGTTCTT
This sequence comes from Nicotiana undulata, assembly GCA_005239495.1. Classification (NCBI taxonomy): domain Eukaryota; kingdom Viridiplantae; phylum Streptophyta; class Magnoliopsida; order Solanales; family Solanaceae; genus Nicotiana; species Nicotiana undulata. The sequence goes on along the minus strand of ML270691.1, from coordinate 57,324 downwards.
AGAAAGGCTGCAGATGTCAATAAAAAGTTCCTCCCGAGTACTATTGAAGATGGATCATTACTGCCTGATTCAGCCTTATATCCCCTGCTTGTTCAAGTCACTTTTTTTGAGTGTGGAGGTATGTCTATTGGTATATGTGCTTCTCATAAAGTTGCTGATCGTGCCACATTGTGCACTCTCATCAGTGCTTGGTCAACAATTGCTCGAGGTAGCCCCGATTATCTGGTGCCAGAATTTGTTGCAGCTGCTAAATTCTTGCCACCACCTATTCCCTATGTTCCACCCAAGCCTATTTTGCCTGAAGTAATCATCAAAGTCCTTTTTGATAAGCAACGTGTCACTAAAATTTTTGCCTTTGATGCTTCAACTATAGCATCACTCAAGGCTAAGGCTGTCAGCGATTCAGTACAAGCGCCTACTCGCGTTGAAGTAGTATCAGCTTTGATCTGGAAATGTGCTATGGTTGCTTCAGGGAATGAGATAAGAAGGTTATCTCAATTGGTGCACAATGTAAATATACGAAAGAGGTTAGTCCCTCCATTACCAAACCGTAGTGCAGGAAACGTTGTTGCAATTAGCACATCATGTAAAGGTGAGAGTGATGGCTCTGATTTGCTCACTTTGGTTACTTGTATAAGGAAAGCATTATCAGAAATGAGTTCAGAATTTGCGGATAAACAGAATCAAGAAGAGGCAATTTTGACCATACCCTATGTCAACTCGGAGTTTGCTGCAGCACGTTTTGGAGGCGAGATAGAGATAATACATATGAGTAGCTTGTGTGGCTACCAATTTTATGATGTTGATTTTGGCTGGGGAAGACCTTCATGGATAAATCCAATTAAAGATATAGGCATAAATGTTGTTATATTGATGGATTCAAGAGATAGTGGTGGAGTAGACGCATGGATATGCTTGAAGGACAAAGAGAGTATGACAGTTTTTGAGCATGAGCTAGAGCTGCAGCTGCTCACATTTGGATCTGCCAAATAATTGAAGAGCTTGCTGCATCAAGTTATTGCTTCAGTTCCTTTTTATGGGTGCCGTTCATATTTGTTTTTTCGGTTTTATTTTGAGTATGTTTTTTATATAATGACTCCAGCACTAAGATCATATATGCATCAAGGGTCGGACCACAAGGGTCTATTGTACGCAGCCTTACCCTGCATTTCTATAAGAGGCTGTTTCCACGGCTTGAACCCGTGACCTCCAGGTCACATGGCAGCAACTTTACCAGTTACGCCACGGCTCCCCTTTAATATGCAATATGCACGAGCCTTGTAATCGTCTATATTTAGTGGTTTACAATATGCCAAGAGACATGTTCTTATATGGTATTAGCTCCTTTGGCATCTGTTTTTCCCTTCTGTGTCGAAAACCTCACTGGCGCATCCATTTTCCTTTGTTGTCTGTCTGGTCACAGGTGAATTAATCTACCTTTTAGATGTTTTTTGCTTGGTTTTGCCAAAATATACTGAAAACTGATATAGAGGAAGATTCTACTCAATATTTCTTGGTTTCTTCTATCATTTAGTATAATGCCAAACATCTACTGAAAACTGACATAGACGAATGCTCAGTTTCTGTTGAAGAGCTTCTCTACAGAAACATCTTTTAAATTAGACATTGGCAATACAAAACGATATACTCTATTCCGTATTCTTTTTACCAACCAACAACGTACATTTTTCGAGAATGTTAACAATATATACGTGTGTGTGTGTAGCATAAAGTCTGTGCTTAAAGCCATCTTTACAATTAAAAAGAACCAAAAACATAGCTTTCTTCTAACTCCTACGACAGGGAATCTATGATATCTAATAGTGAAGCAACGTCCTGTATAAAATCCTCCTTACACCAAATGGTCCACCACCAACCAACAACATACTCAACGGCGAAGCCAGAAATTTCATCAATGGTGTTCAAACTTGAAAGAAGCATAAAAAAATTCCCCGAAAAGGGTGTTCAACATATGTTATATACCTGTAAAATCTAATATTGCCCCTACACAATGCAAGTTTTCGATAAATGACCACCCTAAAAACTATGTAACTTCGCCCCTGAACATACTACGTACATAGTAATAAAACTAAGGACATGGTTATACTAAAAATCACTGTCTAGCTAGCTTCATTATCCCCATAAGATCATAACCATTATCTTCTTAGAAACACTAATATAAAATGTACCGATAATTAGATTCGACATGATCTGATCCAAGGTGATCAAATGCTGGAGATGATCAGCTGCGTTTGCCTCTGTCTCTACCTCTGCTAGTCGATCCCTGTGTGGCGGCGCTTGTGCTCAAAGTACAGCAATGTTAGTGAAAGAAACGAACCATAGACAAGCTGTAAGTCCAAATCCAAATTGCCCATAGACAAGATTCACATAAGCAAAAAGAGTACATTCAGTACCCGAAATTGTCTAGGGCCCGGCCTACTCATGAGCAGCACGACGAAATAGGAGAGAGTTGCAGCAAGCGCAAACAGAATTATGTATAGGTGAATTTGTTTGTGGTGCAGGTGGTTGAAGAGAGGCGCTACATAGAGTGTGACAAATGGGCATAGGATATCACAGTGACGGCGTGCTCGTACTAGATTCACCCCGTAGTAAGAAATATAACAGCGGCGGAGTAGTACCAGAACTACTTCAGCCAACAGAACGGAAGCAGCTGTACAGATAAGCCATGCTCCGTAGCCAAAAGCAGAGGCAACGAGAAACACCACAAGATGTAGACCAAAACTTTTGCTGCTCAATCTTCTTTTTTTCTTAGGTAAAATGGGTTTAGTAAGTAGTGTTAGAAAATGTGTTAGCTGGTGAGAAAGATGAAAGAGAAGGGCGTATATTTCTGCATGCCATTTGTTTGTGAAAATGTGGAGATGAAATATTGGCGAATATTTGGTGACGGGGTATTAACGCGCTGAAATTTTTTGGGCTTTACAGGGCCCGTACGGGTTCGGGCTTAACGGGTCGGACGGGTCGGGCTTTTATTATTATTATTTTTTAAATTAAATTATATTTTTCTTTTTCAATGTTATTGATAGTTAAGTGTTTGCAAACTTTTAAGGATTAGAATTAAAGCTTAGAATTAAACTTTGAAGTGTTAACTTTAAAGTTTAAATAATTTAAAGATTTAAATTTGAATTTTAAAATTCTAAATTTGAAAGTAAAAAGTAAGTGGCTACTAAAAAATATTTAATAAGACTAATAGGCAATATCAGAAATTCACAATATGTAAGTAACTTTGATATTTTTATTGAATAATATATAATACTTCAAATTAATTTGCAAGTTCTTTTTTGATTTTTTTTAATTTTTGAACTTGCAAATTAAAAAAAATTCGTGTTGTCAAAGATTTGAACAATGAAAATAGATGGCGAGTGCCTGATCGCGCTTTGATAAGAAATATCTGAGTAAACAACCTTTGAGCTGAGGTAATATTCCATTTTTAGGGTTAGCTTTGCGTTCCTTGAGTATGTTTCTGCCCTAAACTAAGAAAGAGTATAATGCTCGTTTTGATAAGAGTATTANGAATTTTCCGCAATGGGCGAAAGCCTGACGGAGCAATGCCGCGTGGAGGTAGAAGGCCCACGGGTCGTGAACTTCTTTTCCCGGAGAAGAAGCAATGACGATATCTGGGGAATAAGCATCGGCTAACTCTGTGCCAGCAGCCGCGGTAATACAGAGGATGCAAGCGTTATCCGGAATGATTGGGCGTAAAGCGTCTGTAGGTGGCTTTTTAAGTCCGCCGTCAAATCCCAGGGCTCAACCCTGGACAGGCGCTTCCCTTCTATAGAGAGGTTGCCCCTTTCTCCCCGGGTAGTTCACTCACTCCCAATGCCTACCATTTCTATATACTTTTGAAAATAGAGAGGTAGCTGGTACCTTCCCAACTTCTTCATCAGGTAACCTGCCAATTCAACACATTGTCAGCGGCATTTTGCCTGTGCCTTTTTAACCTTTTTTCTTAATTATTGAATTGAAGTTATATAAAAAATGAACTGACAAAGCGTCTGTTCACGGAGGTTGTTGTAGTTTTCGAGACCAAAAATTTCTCCAAATTCTTTTCTTTCTAGAAACAAAGGTAAAAAGATTTGATTGAATATATATATTTTCATTTTTATTCAGCTGCCCATTGATTTATTTAGCCCACACCTGCATTCGAACTCCTTCTTAAACAACATCGAATTAAACCACCATCTTTCCATAGAGTTTTCTTGCCCTCTATTAGCTCAAGACGAGGGGTCATCTTTGGCAACTGAATAGGGTCAGGGAGGTATCTCCTTGATTAATAGTTGAACATGCTTGATGAACTTAGGGACATGTATATACAATACCTCGAGGTACAAGCACTAAAATGGCAATTTTTTGTTGTGTTGTTCTATGATAGTGGTTTCATCTTCTAGATTAGGCACTGAAACTGATCATTTTTTTTATTCCTTCAAATTTTTTATTCAGGTTCTCCTTTTTTTAGGCAAGAGGAGCCCTACTGATATTGACTGACCGGCTATAAGTAGGCCATTTTCTATTGCTATAAGGGTTGCTCGCCTTTATACGGCTTGGCTTCGCTATCGCTCGTAATGGTTGATAGGATTCCCATTTGGTTCGGCTGTAGTTTCATAGATCTACATGGGAATCTTCGTCAGATCGATCATGCAATTACGGCCAATCAAGCAGAGTGTGACTTCTTTCGTTTGGTAGGGCGACGAAAGGCTACTTCAATGACGGAAACTCGGGGGACAACCCCCCCAAAAAAAGAGTTTTCCACGCGGCGATCTTTATTTGAAATATGAGCCGCTAAAATTTTTCCCTTTTGAACCCTTTGCGCGAGTCTCCGTGCTATTGAATCAGAAGCAAAGAAGAGAAATGAAAGGGAACCTGGCTCGGGAACAACTTCTTACTAGTAGGAGCTAATCACAGTAAGAGAGTCCAATCTGTTCATCCTGAGCCAGGATCGAACTCTCCATGAGATTCATAGTTGCATTACTTATAGCTTCATTGTTCGTCTTACCCCAAAAGTCAATAAATAGAAGAGTGAGGAGGGATTTTTTGGCAAAGCAAGCTTTTTTCTTAATTATTGAATTGAAGTTATATAAAAAATGAACTGACAAAGCGTATGTTCAAGGAACTCGTTTCGTTCGAGAAATACACTACATTGTCCCTCGAATTGAAGAAAACAAGAAGGAGTGATCAAGAGAAGTTGTAGCCATCGAAGGAGACTCATTCGGGACTACATACCACCGCCCGTAGGCGGGGAGTATAGAATAAGAGTCTTGCGGTCGAGAAGGAATGAGTGGAAACTATGTTGATTAAGTGCAATTTCTAAATTAGGAAAGATTAGACAGAATCCTACCAATCTAAATCAAAGTTTCCAACAGTGAAAGTCATGTCCTAGCTTTCCTTTCTTTCGGGGCCATTTCCTTCGCCCTTTCTTCTTAGTCTGAGGGCCCTTAACCCAATAGAGAAAATTGCTTAATGAAATTCGGACCCGCCGTACTTCCTTTGACTACTCCTGAGATATAGTGGAAACATTTTGTTATGGTGGAGAGTGGGGAGTGAAAAGACCAATGCAGCAGAGAACGACTGCATGAATCAGAATCCACTTATTAAGACAGACGACCGAGAAAGAAAGGCTCCGCGATCAGCGAACGCGTCTCGGGCCGGATTGACTAACCTAACCCACCCGAAGGCATTTTTCCTTGATTGCACGAGCTAGCCAGCAAGCCTTCCAAACCAAAGAAATGCAAGATGAGNAAACAAGGGGCGGGTCTTTACCAACTTCCAAATATTCTATTTTAGGGAAGCCAAAAAAGGTGAGCGCCTAGCGCGAAAGGTTGCTTTACTAAGTAAGATAAGGCAAGAAGCAAGGGCGCAGCAGCTGCACGAAGTTCCTTCTTAGCGCATCCGTTTTCTTGCTCGTTAGCGCTTGACTAATAAGATAGAAAGAACAAGCAAGCAGATGATGATGGTTCAGCCGGTAAGCTAGCAAGCTTACGAAATGAAGTCGCCCTTACAGGAGCCTAACAGAGAAAAGGCTATGCCCAATAGGGGAAGCAAAGAATGTAGAACTGTAGAACTAAATAAATGGACTTATTCATCTCCTACATGAGAAAGATATGGATTTCTACTTTACTAAGCCAGTTCGGTAAGTTAAGGTCCATGCTTGAAACGAAAAAAAGAGGAAGGGGAAGGGGTTGNAGATGATATTTGTCGAGAAGTGCAAAATCGTATGGATACGATTCTCATTTTGTATCTTGATTAATTGGATCGTTTCTTTATGGATTCCTATCCCAAACTCTTCGAGATGTGTTTCCGAGTATTCCTTGATCATTTCGTCCAAGAAGAGGAGTTCCTCTAATTCTATGAATTTTTCTAGAAGACTCTTTTCTTGAATATTATTCAAAAAAATTTCAACCCGATCCATGTATGTAATGGAATAGAGTACCTTATTTCTTTTTATTTGAACTATTGATTTACGTAATTGGAAATAACCAATTAGGTTTACGACGAAACCTAGGCCTTCCCCAGACCAGAACTGAAAGGACATACCAGCCCCCGAAGGATTATTGGGCATTCCTTTCTCAGTAACCAACGAGCAGGCGAGGCAGAAATTATTTAGTTCGGATTTTTTTGGTAAAAAAGAAGATAGGATTTCTGATTATTCAGACCTTAATCGAATCATATGTGCCTTTGAGGGGATTCATATTACTATTATCAATTAGAATAATTTATGGTTGGCTTGGTTGGACTGTGTGGAATAAGAGCGGGTGCCTTTCATTTATCAAGACTAGATAAACCAAAGCAGTCTACGATTGCCGGGTTTTTTAGGAATGGAATTTATAGTCTTCCTGCGGTAGCCCCTTGGACCTTAGCCTCTTAAGGGTTGGGTTCTAGTGGCGGGCTCTTGGGTCGTTCGGACCCATATCTGGTAAAAGTGGTGGCCGCGAATGAGAGAGAAAGTCAGAGGAAAAAACACGTTCTCTCTTTGCGAGATCTGAAAGTGGAGAACGCATAGCATTCTATGGGTACATAGGATCAAACGTAAAGCAGCGCTCTCTTGGCAGAGTTTCGTGGAGGATTAGATCCAGTAACTGGGGGTCTGTGGCTGACTGATATTGCCCATCACCATTTAGCTATTGCAATTCTTTTCCTGATTTTTCGTCGAGGTATAATCAAAGGCTCTATGCGGGCTCAAAGGCGCAAAACAGTTATTTCCCCCTGAGTTCAAGATGTCCCTTCCGCTTCTCTTTCACTACTTCTCTGAGTGCTCAAGCATCCAATCAATTGAAATGAGGGTCAACAAAAAAAGAATAGGACCTATTATTCCTACATGTTCCATTAGTAACATTCCCTTGAGACAGTGTTCCGGGTGTAGCAGGAAAAGAGGTTGTACGTGAAAGAGTACTCAGACGAAAGTGCCCCACATACGAGAAAAGGTCACAAATAGAGTTGAACCAAGTAACATTGCAAAGGCATAATGATAGTAGGGTCGGGATATCCCCGCCCTCCGAATTTTTATAGAACGGCTTTATATCAGGTATAGTTGGTTAGGATGAAGCGTTAATAGATATATCAAGTGTGCCGGGGATTTGGATAGAAGAACTTCGCCTTTCTTCTTCTTCCTGAAATGAAATGAAGAGAAAGAAACGGAATTCGATTCACTCCCCATTCTCTCTTAAATAAATAAAGCTCGCCCTGGGCCCTGGATCACCCATGGAGAAGAACCAAAACAGAATGGTTCCGCCTACTCAAAACTAAGTCTTTATCCCGGAGCCTCGAAGGAAAGAAAAATCAGGTAAATGAGGCAGACAAAAAAGCTAAACATCTTTTTTCTTTCGCGCGAGAAGGAAAGCACTTTTGGGGGATGACGGTACTCCTTTAGTGTAAAAAGAAGTGCTTCGAATCATTGCTATTTGACTCGGACCTGTTCTAAAAAAGTCGAGGTATTTCGAATTGTTTGTTGACACGGACAAAGTCAGGGAAAACTGGCTTACACCCATTCGCATTAGTTCATCCAAAGTTCCTTACCCTTATGCACGAATTATNGAGCTTATTGCTGGGCTGGTTATTCAGAGCCAGCAATTGGCTGTCGGATTTCGTCCCGCAACTAGAAGAAGATCGCTTCGGGGTCACTGTGGTGTGGCTGAATGTAGAGCAGTCCGCCCTTACAGCCTTTGATCAGTAAATTATTTATAACTTCGGAAGATGGTCAAGGTAGCTTGCTTCCAAGCCACTGCACTAGATGGGCATGTAGTCGTAGTAGTCGGCCCAGAATGCCTCACTTCTTACAATTCCAGTTGAACCCGCAACAAAGCCAGCGTTGCTTTCGTGGGATCAACTGCTCGTTTCTCATTCTCTTATTGTGCCGGCAGGCCTGGGCGAACGAGGTAGGGTTAGATTAAATGGAGGAGGACTGCGAACGTCCCAAATGAATCGAAAGATTCATGTTTGGTTCGGGAAGGGATTATGGAATTTTGGAAAGGAACTTTCTCACTCCGAGAAATGCATTGTTGGAACTGGGTTGGAACAACAAGCAGCTCTAGATTCGGGGGCTCTTGCTATAGCCGAACGCGAGGGAAGGGTCGTTTATACCAATACTGGCCTACCAGCAGACTTCCCTGTACTCAAAGTGAATTGTCTAAGTGCTCTCCTTTGTCTCATTGTTTATCTCGTAATCATTCGACAGGAGAATCCAGGCTATTCAGGAAGAATCGCAGCAATTCCCCAATCCTAACGAAGTAGTTCCTCCGAAATCCAATGAACAACAACGATTACTTAGGATCAGCTTGCGAATTTGTGGCACCATAGTAGAATCATTACCTGCGGTAGCCCCTTGGACCTTAGCCTCTTAAGGGTTGGGTTCAAGTTAGGCAGATCTAAGGTTTTTTATATTCGGTGGAATGATCCTTTATATAGGTAGAACTACTGTGAGCGGTCTAAACTTCCCCAAGAGCTCACATCGACGGGAAGGTTTGGCACCTCAGACGGACGAATGCTGCTAGGGGAGTGCATAATAGACCAGCTGAAGATGGAAGAGTGAACGTTGTCGAGCCTCCGCAGGACCTTCACCCGGGCCTCTCTCTTTGTTTCGATGAAAGCCTCAATGCTCGCGTTCTACGGGGAAGCCTCCCCCGGTGCAGGCCTACCACTCACTACCAAAGCGCTGTCGCACCTCTACTATTTTCGGCGTAACGAGGTTTTAGTCTTTACGAGGGCACCCCCTAGCCAGATTCAGAAAGAATGGCTTTTAGATAGAGCGTTGGCTATGGCGCCATTTGTGAAGGAATGGGTTTATGCGCTTTCTTTACTACTATGCCTTGATGACCGAAGAACCAAAAGAGATGCTGGTATAATATGGGGTCTCCCCCTCCAGCGGGATCAGAAAAGGTTGTATTAAAGTTTCGATCGGTTAATAACATGGTAATTGCCCCTGCCAGTACCGGAAGTCGACTAGAAGTATAAGACTGCTGGCCTGAGAGAAGGCGGCCTCTCTCGGGAAAGATGGCCCAATTTCTCTTCTTTCTTTTTGATTCAGCTTTCTTTTTTTTCCGCCCCCATGTCGCCACACGGGGGGAACATGGGGACGTAAAAAAGGGTTCCAATTTACTAAATCACATGTTTCTGTTTTCGGAACATCACATGTAGAGTTTGTCTCTCTTTACTTTTTGCGCCCCCATGTCGCCACACAGGGGGAACATGGGGACGTAAAAAAGCGGTTAAATACCTATAACAAAAAAAGGCCAAAGCCCGCTGAAGCACTGGAAAAATGACCGTGCCAGGAGGCACGACCATGGAAGTAATGAAAAAGAAGAAGTTATGTAGTTGGACCATCTGTTCTATCCGTTCGAGTTTTGCTTCTCTAGAGAAGATGAGAGGCTAAAAATGAAAGTGTTCGCCCCCTAAAATGTATGATCCTTTGTTAAATGGACCATATCGAGGAACAATCAAAAAAACTGAGGCCTAAGTTGGACTTTCTCTTTCTGCTACTTGCCACTCCGAAGTTTAGGATTTAGTTTCGGGATCCTGAATGGAATGATTTTGAATATCGGTTTATTAGTAAAAAACCTTCTCCAACTTTTGAATTGTCGAAACAAGAACTTTATGTGAGAGTTCGACCGTAAGGGAGAGCATCTCCCTCCCTCGAATATTTATCTTTGTTTTTTGCTTGATTATACGGTTGTTGATTGAGTCTTTCTGTTGCAGGAGCAATATAAAGGGGCTCAAGATATCTTCCAAACTGTTGGGGTCGTTGCTCCGGGTCTTGTTCTCCCGGTGTGAAACCAGTTGGTTCCGTAGTTTTAGAATTCTGCTGATCCCAAGTACTATAAGGAATCGGAGGAATATGCGACAGTGGGGTCCTCCCACCTGTGCTCACTTCCGTTTTAGAAGTCAATGAGAAGCAGCAAGCGGAACTTGAACTTGAAGAAGCGAGCCTCTATCAGAGAAAGGCGAGAAAATTTTTGAAAAAAAAAATCTACGCTTTTTGAAGGTGAAGTTTGGAAATAGAACAATTCCTTCTGTCGTGTATCCTCGATTAATGCAAACCTTGTTCCAATAATCTCGCAGAGTACCAAGCCCTCATACTTGACTTGAAATGGCTGTGGATTTGAAAGAGTTGCAACTCTTAATGAGTATAAGGACCTCAAAAAAATCTCTTTTCGTCATATGAAATTTAAGGTGTATGAAGTTTCATAAGTAAGTTTCCTCGCCATCTTAGTGGGACTAGTCTAAAAAACTTTCACTTACTCGGTTTTTTTGCGGGAAGGCCCTTCTAGAATTACGTTTAACGTCCCTTTATGACTTTCCTGGACTCGCTATTCACTCGGTTTTTGGGTCATAATCGCTATGTAGGAGAGATGGCCGAGTGGTTGAAGGCGTAGCATTGGAACTGCTATGTAGGCTTTTGTTTACCGAGGGTTCGAATCCCTCTCTTTCCGTACCTTCGCTTAATTCACCAATTTTACTAACAACAAGGGCTCAAATAGCAGGTTATCTTTCACTCCTGGAATGAGCCTTTTGGCGACTCTCTCTCAACACAAAGAAAGAAGACTAATTGCTGTGACGCGTAAAAAATAATCATAATCAAAATACTGGAAAGAAAAGAGTAGACAAGGAATGAAAATAGATCCTTGGTCTATGATACAAAAAAAAAATGGGGGAAATCCAGATCAAACTCGGATTTATCTTACTTAACCTTAGGTTAATTTACTTCGCCTAAAGGNGTTATTCCTTACCTTGGGACCAAGTTGGTTATTGGGCAGTGAAAATAGTAACAGGTGTCCCTGACGCTATTCCTGTAATAGGATCACCCTTGGTCGAATTATTGCGCGGAAGCGCTAGTGTGGGACAATCAGTGAAGTCCACCCTTTTAGCCTAGAGGAAATTTGGTAGAGCCCCCACCTCCCACGGCTACAGCCAGCACCAGGAGCCTAGAAAGGTATAGGCACCAGTTCATTCAGTCAATGAAGCTGCAGTCAGTTCTGATGATTATGCCGTTTCAAGTGGATGTTTAGTTGGTTCAGCGATAGATGTAGTCGATGGGGTAGAGGTTCTGCAGATACTCGTCTAGCTCCTCATTGCCCCAACTGGCTTTTGACACAGGTGCGAAGCATAGGCGATCCCCATAACTACAGGTGATGGGGATCGTTTTCCATAACGCTCTAATGCGTTTTTACAACAATTATAAAAAAAAGAAGAAATAGTACATCACATGTTTTGCATCATCTTTATAAGCTCTTCCATGTTAACATGAGGTTCTTGGTTTCCGGCATTGGTTGAATAATCGGTACCATAAACCATTATATCTCCAATTTCTTGGTCCTCTGCATCATCTACCTCGTCACACCCTTGATTTCGCCGTTCTGATCTTATCCAATCTCTGAAGCACACTAGAACTTCCAAAGCGTTGTTGTCCAATAAATGACGGGTATCTCCTAGCTTCTGCCTTGCTTGGCTAAATGCGCTCTTTGATGTGATTGTTGAAATAGACACATTTAGAACGTCTCGAGCCATGGCCGAAAGAACAGAAAATTGATTTGAGTTGCTCCTCCACCAACCCAGAGGTAGAAAATCCTTTGTGAGGGGCTCCAATGACTTTTGCAAGTAGAATTGGAGTTCATCAATATTCCGGCTACTGATTTGTTGATGCTCTCCTAATGTAGACCAAATCAAATAATCTTGAACACCATCATCATCTTCCAAAGTTGTTCCAGATGTTGAAGTATTACTTGAAGGAATATTTGCATCTACAACCGAAGAAGCATCAACAATGTTAGCATAATAATTATACAAAGTTTGTAAATATTTGTGTAGATCAGAAATACAAGTGTCACTATCAGGAGTTTCAGTTGCTCCAATATCCATATAAGCATATAAAACACTAATTAATTGGTGACATTTTATCATTTTGATAGTAGGATTTAAAATAACACCAATTAGGTAAATAGGGGGAATTGGGAAGATATATATTTTTTAACTTATCTAGCATAGATTCAACAACAACAATATATCCGTCTTTCATCTTCAAATTATGTAGTAAAAGAGAAATTTCAGCAATATGAACTAAACCATTTACAATAGTAGGATAATAAGCTCCAGAAAACTCAAGTGTAGCCACACAAAATTTTTGTAAATTTTTTACAACATCTTCAATGACATCCCAAGTTCCAGATGTTAACAAACGGTTAGGATCGGTACAATGAGAATTAGCAAATTCAGTTATAGGCATTCTATATTTATAACAACATCTTAGGAATAAATAAGTATAATTCCACCTAGTAACTATTTCTTCAGGCATGAGTCTTGGTTTTAGTCCATAGTGTACACATTTTTCCTTAAATGCATTTAATGTAGCACTTCTATTATTTCCTTGAATTACACCAACAACTCTCCTAACTAAAGTGATTTCATTGCTAAATAAGTCAAGGCCACTCTTCACAATCAAGTTATAAATATGACATGCACATCTAACATGAAATATTTCAGGAAGTGGTGGGTGTAGATGCAATTTTAGTAATGTAATAGCAGCATTGTTGTTAGAAGCATTATCAAATGACATACACAAAACTTTTTCTGCAAGATTATAAAATATAGCAACCTCATGAATAGTATTACTTATAAATGCACCAGTATGACTTTGATCTTCATCATATTTAGAAGCAATAATACGTTTTTGCATACAAAAATTATCATCTATCCAATGGCATGTAACAGTCAAATAATCATTTCTATTTACAGCACGACCAATATCTGAAGTAAGAGAAACTCTACAAGAAAGACTGGCGAACAAATAACGTATATATGTCTGATATTGTCCTAAAAGCCTAAATATATCAGATCTACAAGTACTTATAGGAATACCTTTAAACATAGGGTTATAAATTCTTTGAATATAAGTAACAAGATATGGTGAAGAAGCAAAACTAAAAGGTAAACAACCTAAAATAATCATTTTAGCTAATTCTTCCCGATCTTTCATAATATCATATTTACCCATTAACCCCCAGTGCTCGGGTTAAGTTTTTGTTGCCCATCTTCCTCATCTACTCCCCAATCAAGAGGTGGTCATCTACCATGTGCCTGCGAAGTTGACCCGTTCCCCCATTCTTACCGGGCTCATGTTTATAAACTTCCTTACATATTCTACGTCTTACATAATTTTTTTCATTTTCTAGTCTATCAAAAAAATTCTAACACTTACTTCTTAATCTTCTATTCTTCTTAATAGGGAGGGGAGGATTACTTGTTCCACCCCTAATATTTTGTGTTTGACTAGCATTACCGGGTGTAGGTGGTGGTGATTCAAGATTATCGGGTGATTGAATATCATCTAAAATATCATCTATACCATAATTTTCTTGAAGTCGCTCATAATCTACATTTACATTTTCGGGTGAACTTTCAGAAACATGTGTAAAGCTACCAGAATAACCAACACCGCCCCTTGATCTTTTGGAAATTTTCTTACTGCCACATCTACTAGTGCAAGCTTTTTTCGCCGTTCTAAGTAAATCCATTATGTAATTTAAATTAAGAAATTTAAATAATAATTCTAAATAATAAAATAAATGTACACAAAAGAAGAGAAATGGATGAAACGAGTGTACCGGGATTCCGAATGCACGCACTAATTTTGATATAGAAGCTCAAACTTCAATTGATAACTTGATACTTGATACCACACTTCACTTGAATAATTGAATTAGAAATTTGGAATACTTGATAATAATAATTTTGTAATGACTAAACTAAATATTTGATCAAACTTGAAAGTTGAAATAATGAGTAATTGAGAATATTAGCAAGAGAGAATTGAGAGAGAATTAGAGTAGTAAGAGAATGAATTGTGAGGAATAATGAAGAAGATTGGGGGCTATTTATAGTTTTTAAAAGGCTAAAATTGTAATTTATCAATTATTAGGGGTGGTGAGGCTATTTTATTAATGGGGTACAAAAAAAAGGCTGTTTTTGGCAGAAATGGTCGTTGGCAACGGTCCTTTTTCAAATATGGCCGTTGGCAACGGTCAGAATTTAAAAAAAAAATGTTTATACACGTTAACGGGTTGTAGCGGGTTCGGGGCACCGTTACTCAAAAAGTGTACGTTTGAAACCCGCAAGCCATCCAACCCGTCCCGACCCGTAACATTATGCTACAATAGCGGGATGGACCGGGATGACCCGAGTTGAACCGGGTATTAAACGGGTCAGCCCGACCTGTTAGACACCTTTAATTTCTCCTCTTAACGTGCTGGCTTCAGCGATTAACTGTTCACATAAATTGCAAAGAAATTTTTCTGGCAGCGACGTCGCGCTACTGCAAAGGTAGTGCTTCAGATTAAGTCAATTACTATAAAGGTTTTTGGGTTTTGAAAATCTCCAACAAATAAGATGAAAGTATTAAAAGCTTAGTCGTGCAATTTAGCTTTGGGGAAGGAATATTGTTTATGAGGCCTTACCTCTTGTTTGGATGGTTGATGTTAGGATCGAAAAAATCAGGTGTCATGCGGAGCTAGTAAAGCAAACCTTGATCGACGATAAATCAGACAACAAAAGAGAATATACCAAAAGAGACACAAACATTTAACGTGGTTCGGTCAATTGACCTACGTCCACGGCGGAGATGAGCAATCCACTATATAAAAAGAGAGAACAAAATATCGAGAGAACAACCTCACCAAGAGGCAAACACAAGTGACACACTACACTTGTCCCGTAAAGTTCTCCCCTTAAACGTGACTCTCAAACCCCTTATGGCTACATTGTGGATGCTATTGAATGAGAAAGAAGGAACCTCAATTTATAGAAGTCCAAACATTTTCCTACAAGAAAAAGGACTAGCCAAGCATGGAAGAATTATAATCTCCTTGTACAAAAAGGAAAGTCCAATTATGGTAAATATGTTGTCATTTCCTTCAACAGATAGGAAAACTAAATATGGTAAAATAAACTTGATTCACCTTCTTTACATAATCTTCAACAGGTCGCATCTCCAAATCTCCACCACAAAGTTTGTCTCAACGTGAGTAGTACTCCGGTTAAATTTCTCAGACAAAATCATGATTACCGTCAAATAGGTTGTAGCTAGAACTAAACCCACCAAGATGAACATGTATTGAACCTTGCTTTGATACCATTGTTATGTCGAGGAAGAGGCAAACCCGAAAATAAAGAAGATAAAGAACTCCAAATTTTAACGTGGAAAACCCTTCAAATCGAAGGTAAAAACCACGAGATCACAAAGATCCAAAAAAGCTCCACTATAGTAATAAGAGGGTTACAAAAGTTCTCCAAATTGGATACACAAGAAGTTCCAAACACGGAGCAACAATAGAAACAAGAGCAACAACAAATCAACTGAAGAAAGAGGAGAATCCACAAAATGAAGCTGTTGTTCGAGGCACGAAATCAGATGCTACGAGCCTCCAAATCCGATGTCTACCGTTCAAATCAAAGACCAAGATGTTACAAACACTCAGTCAAAATTTCCGCCCGATCCAACGGTTAACGAATCAGAAAACGTGATTTGAAGTTGGCTGGTCGGAATAAAAATCTGCAGCAAAACAAATACTTTTCTTCTCTCTTCTCTCGTGATGAAAGCTCTCTCAAAAACCACTCTTATGTTCTTAAGTCTTTCAAAGACTTGTACCAATGAGCATAGAACAATTCTCCAAGGTTGTCCTATTTATAGATCATGAGTGATGCTTTCTCTTAAAGCCAAAACCAACTCAAAATAGGAATAAACACCGAATCCAATCCCGAATAGGAATGGAAACCAAAAGAGAATAGGATTAGGCCATTGGGACTTTGGCTGGACAACATGGGCATGTTCCCAACAAACTCCCCCTCTAGCCAAGGGGCCAAATGTGTCTTCAAGTAGATGAACTATTGACAGACTTCATGCCTGCCAATATTCTGCAAAACACATGCTTATCTGCAAGCTTAACTACGAAATCCTCAGGCTACTCCATATAAATCTCATCATCTATATCAACATGAAGAAAAAAAGTCTTGACATCTATCTGCTCAACCTCAAAATCTGAACTCATATGTGCCATTCTCATGGAGTGACTTCATCTCATCTTCCATGGCTTCGATGCACTGATCTTTGTGAGTATCTTGCATGGCTTCATCATAATTCTCAGGTTCTCCCATGTCAGTCAAAAGTACATACTCATCAGGAGGATAGCGCATGGATTGTTGCTTTTCCCTTGTAGATCTTCTAAGAGGGGTTTCAGGAGCGTGCAGAGTAGTTACTTGAGCAGGAATTGGTTGTTGATCAACCACAACTTCTTCAACTGGTGCATCCATAACATCTAAACTATGATGATTATTTTGATCTTGATTACTATCTCCATCATTTTTTAGTTAAATCTTTTACTTACCTAAAACTAGGGTTTTAACCCTCTTTAATTAGACCAGATTTTTTTCGATCTTATGTTTTTGTTTAATAACTCTCTGTTTATATTCATTTTTTACTAAAACATTTAATTCTTTACCTCTGACTTTATCGATTTTTATGGCTTACCTTAAATTAGGGTTTCTAACCTTTTATTTAGGGCCAGATCTGTTTGATTATGTGAATATGTTCCCGTCTATGTTCATTCCATGAAACATGTGACTTTACCCTTATTTTTTTCGCTGATCTTATGGTTTACCCCAAAATTAGGGTTTTGAAATCTCTTACTGAGATTTTAATCTTTCCTTTCTTATGTGGTACTGATATTTCCTTATTTTATTTGATTTACCCTGTTCTCATTATTTCCTTACCTTATTTGATTCGACATTTGGCTGTTGATTAATTCTGTATAATACTTTCCTTAGTCTACGTAGTGCTTGCCTGATTATACGCTATTATGTTCTGCTAATTGATTGAATCTGACTTCAATTGATTCTAGAATTATTTTCATTCCTTATTTGTGTACGATTGATTTATTACCTTGTTTGTCTGCCTAATTGAGTACTATTTAAACTCTTTCTTCTTCTCCCCTTTGGGACAGACTCGAATTCTCATACTCTCACTAAAAAAAACTTAAAGCTTTCTTACTTAAATGGTATGCCTTAACCCTTTGTAATTTCATTCTCTATGATTTGCTCGACTAACATGTTTTAATTCCCAGTATGATTCTGTCCTTTTGCATGACTCTATGATCCCATCTAATCCTATGAGTGATACTGTTCAAGTTATTTTGAATTATATGAATCCTCTCATAAGTTAGTCCTAATGTCTAATTTGTTTCATGCACTGCTTGTTAATCCTACACTTGTTCTAAATTTAGTATTTATACAATTAGCATGAAATTTGTTCATTAGTCCTAACTCTACAGATTTTCGTATGGTTACTTAATTTTATATGTCTGGCCTACTCAGTTGTTTTGCCTAATTGTCTCTGTGATTAAACAATGAATGTCATAAGTACTAGTATGGATATTTATCTTAACTAGACTTCAACCTATTTGAACTGTGTGCTTACGTATGAACCTTGTTTGTTTCTTGGTGCAGTTCTGCTTGCAACTTTGTGTTCTAAACCTTGTTTCTTCTGAAATCAATCTGTTTTAAAACCTGCCCCTACTCCCTTTTATGTACTGATTTTAAAACCCCCACTCTTAGTCCCTTAGGTTCTCAACCACCCCACTGTGAGCACTTCTCAAGGTCCACATGAGACTCCTGTGTAATTCATTTGTTATTCTGGGCTATAATAACTTTGTAATAAACAGATTTGGGGATATTTAGTAAAGTTGGGGGGCATTTTTCTTATTTCCTTTTGTTAAACTGGGTAGAAAACATGCATATAGGATCTGCTTACGATGTCAATTATGTTCATTTGGTGAAAACTGTATGAGTTCTATACTGTGCTTAGAAATCCTGCCTATAGGACTTTCGTTTTTAATTCTCCATTTTACATTTGCATATTAGAAATCCTGCCTATAGGACTTTCGTTTTAATTCTGTGTTTTACATTTGCATATTAGAAATCCTGTCTATAGGGTTGACATTAAAATGCATGTTAGAAATTCTGCTCATAGGATATATCAATCCAACAAATGTGCATTAGCAATCATGCCTATAGGACCTTGATGTTTGAGTTAATCATTTTCTGGCAATCTGCATAATTTCTGCCCATACACGGTTAATAGATATCATGCCTATAAGATGAAAAAAAATAAAAATCAGTCTATAAATCATGCCTATAGGATTTAAATCAATTCAGTAATTAGAAATCATGCCTATAAGTTAAAATCAGTGCTACACCTAGAAGTCATGTCTATAGGTATGTACGCATGTATGAATTATTTAAATAAGCATCCTCTCTATATTAAACACTTTGTGTCTTGAAGAAATTTTCTACTATATGAGCTCCACACTTATGATTCTATATGAGAAAGGGCTCAAGAGCCAAAACACAAATACACCCCGATTACTCGGGGACCGTCATCGACAGTCAACACATTCGAGTTATCTAAACTCGAACTCATAAGACCTCAGAGTCATCCCTCGACGTAAAGGCCAAGGCCATCACATTCGGGAACTAACATTTCGAACAAGTTCGAAATGCTATCGGGAAACAAGTCCAAGAGACACGCACGAAGGTTGCGACCATATTAAAGACTACGGTCATATGAAAAGGCTACAGCCAAAATGATGCGGCTCGGAGACGTCTGACTTCCGCTATGAACTAAGGGCCTTCAAATACTTCAAAAAATCGGTTAAATAAAGGCTAACCTTCGCAAAATAATCAAAGGTCTTCGATAAAATAAGCCCTCGAGAAAACCTCAAGAGGTATCAAAACTACTTACACACCAACTTACGCTAAGGCATTATAAGGGGTTCCGATCGACACTAAACCCTCGAAAAATCCAAATGGGTAAAAGATGTGTGCCAAGGCACAAACATAAAAAATTTCACTAAGTCTTTTTAGCGGATAAGGGGAAAGAAATAGCCATCTCTTAGAGGCCATAACGACCCGACTTAAAAGAGCCTAAGGGCCGATACACTAAGGGTTCGAGACTTCGTTCTCATCCCATCTGAGCCCAAGGGTTCGATTACCCCGAGCCCAAACAAACATTTTGATTATGGCTCGAATACCTTTCATCATTCGAAACCAAGGGTATATATATCGAAGGTTCGAACCTTATTCGAACCCAACCGCAACAACTTCAAAAAAACCATTCAAGACGGAATCTCGAATACACCGTTCGAAGAATGAAATTATTGCAAAAGTTATAAAGCAAGAAATATTGAGATGGAATTCAAGGAACCTTATTCTTTTATATATATTCAAAAAAGTGAAATGTACAAGGGTTCAACAAAAAAGAAAATACAAAGGGGAAGTTCCTACCTACACCGCGAGAGCATCTCCCCCTTCGGGAACAGCTTCTCCTTCGGGAATAACTTCTCCCTTGGGGGAAGCCTCTTCATCGGGAATGGTATCTTCTTCGGACCCCTCTTCATTATCGGACCCTCCTTGGTTGCCTTCACCATCATCATTATCATCGGAGGAGATAAGAAATTGGGCATCGGCTTCATCCGCCTTCGCTTGGGCTATCTCTTCAGTGAGATCGAAGCCCCTAGCGTGAATCTACTCAAGGGTCTCCCTCCGAGATTGGCACTTGGACAAGTCGTTGCTTCACTTTTCCCGATCAGCAGCTTCCCTCAGCTCCGTTTGAGAAGCTTTGGTGTCCCTTAAATATATGGCAACAACTTTATCAGCCGTGATCTGAGTCTTCTTGGCCTCGGCCCTGGCTTCAGCAACTTTGGCTTCAGCCTTGGCAAGTTTAGCCTCGAGCTCGGCGATATTTTCGGCCTGGGCTGAACTGCACTCTTTGGCACTCCTGAGCTGAGTCTCGGCCGCTGCTAGTTTGGTCAGTGCAGCCTTCTTCCCCGCAGCAAGGCGGTCCATCTTTTCTTTCCATTGGTTGCACTCGGCATTGACCCGGTCAACCTCGCCTCGAAGCTGTCCCAATATCTCCACCTTTTGTTGCAGCTGAGACATTGAAGTATTAACTTCCATAGTTGGGACGAGAAAGCCATACTCTTTCAAAACGTTTGTTACCTGCTTGTCCAGGTCGGCCTCATACTCTCGAGTTTTGGTTAACTCAACTCGAAGATTTCTTAGCTCCTCCTCCTTCTGACTGCAAAGGAGCCTCAGGGCCTTTCCTTCACCCAAGGATTTATTTAGCTCGGCCTCACACTAGCTCAGATCGGCCTTAAACTTGGCAAAGCCCTACAAAGAAAAGAGCTATCAGTTAAAGTAAGGCAGGAGAAGGGAAATTGTAATGTTAAGAAATTGAAGCTTACCTTAGTGAAGAGACGTTGGGCCTCTTCGAGGATGGAAGATGCATCAACGAGGTCGGCATCATAGACCCCAGTAAAACAACCCTGGAAAGGATCGTCCTCATCAGGGGCTCTGCTTAATACAAGCATTCTCAAGGCCCGGGCATCCCTTATGGCTTCCTCAGAGTAGGCCGGTAATGATGGAGAATGACCCATTGTCAAGGCCTGGGGCAGGTCGCCCGAGGCGCTCTTTTCGGTCGTGGGGACCTCAGAACTTGTTTTCTTTGTGGTGCTCGTCGGAGGCTGGAGAACAACCGTAACCTCGGGCGATTTGGGAGCTTTGCCCTTTTTTTTCTTCGAGGTTTCATCGCCTCGAGGTACGATTTCTGGCTCGAAGGGTTTGGTGGCCTCGGTCGGTTTCCTGGTTCGAGTCACCAACGCAGAAACCTCACCCTCATCATCGTCATCACCCATAAACTGGTGGGCTGAGTCTATGTCCACTAGGATGACGTTCTTCTTGCGTCTCCGAGCAGGCCTCGCTTTATCTTTGGGACCTTCGGGCTTCGAAGACCTTTTTCTCTTATTATTTTTCTTTGGTTTCGAGATCGGGGACTCGATCTTCTCCCCAGGAGGGGCCGACCTCTTTTCGAAGATATCTCCAATGCCTGCATAAATAAAAGTTAAGTATTAGAAAAGAAGCATCCCCGATAAAGAATAAAGTATCAAAGATTTTACCATGGTGTTTGGCTTCCCACTTGCCCTTCGACAAGTCATGCCACTTGCGTTTGTCATACGAGGAGGTATCGGCTAGCTTCCGGACCTAGTCCTCGAGATCGGGGATCGCATGGGGCAATCCAAGGGACTTCTGCAAATGAAGGGAAGAACATTATGCAAAGTATAGTAAAAATGCAGAAAATTGCTAAGGAAATGGGCTCCACTTACGGTCGAAGTTCCACTTTTCGGGGAACGACATCTTCCCCCCAAGGATAATATCGCTGGTCCTCACTCAAATGAACCGGCTCATCCAGCCTCGATCCTTATCCTCATCATTGCTGGCAAAGAAAGATTTGGTCGACCGGTGTTGTAGTTTGATCAACCTTCGGAAATGTTGGGCCGCTATAAACAGATGAGGTAGCTAAGGGAGAACTAGAGCCCCTCGACCTTGCTGGTGAAGTATCGAAGCATTATCACTATCCACTAGAAAGACGGGCAGATTTGGCCTAGGGTAACTTGGTACCTTTTGCAAAAGTCGATCATGATTGGATCGAGGGGACCCAACGTGAAGGGGTAAGTGTACACACTTAAGAATCCCTCTACATGGATGGTAATATTCTCTTCACGGGTGGGGATCTGTACCATGACCCCATCCCCCCAGCCATAGTCGTTTCTCACAGCTTCGAGGTGTTTATCCGTTATCGAACAAATGTACCTCGAAGCGTGCTCACATCGGCCAGGAACATCAGCAGGATTTTCGACCATGAAGTCTTTCTTAGGGTACAACCACCAGGAACGATCTTGTGAAGGGACGACGCCTTGCCGCTGGCCGTACGGGAAGAGGAAGAGGAAGAGGAAGAGGAAGTTCCCTCTTTTTGAGGAACAGTTTTCGAAGTTTTCACCATTATTTCTGGTTGAAGGAAGCGGAAAGGGATGCAATTTGATAACTTTTGGTGCTAAAAGGGCGGAGGAGCTAGTGATGAAAGAGAAAGAGATATAGAGAATAAGAGATTAGAGGAGTTGCAAAATGGAAGTAAAAGTTCTTAATGATAGGAGGAACCCTGTATTTATAGAAGAGCGGTGACGTTTCAGGGGCGTTAGTGGCCGACCACTACTGGCATGCATTTAATGTTTTGGGGAAGCGTACCGACATGACATTTCAAGTCTTTTTGAATGCTTACATCACGAGGATGTTTTCATTATCAGGTACTCCGGAAATTCGAGGCTCAAAACGTTTCTTGTCATTCCATTCTAAGAAACGCAGGGACTATCTGTATACGGTCGAAATCAGGTACGCCTGATTTTATAGGTTTGAGAGGTCTCCCTGAGTCTGAGTTTAAAATGGATCAAGCAAGCTCGGTATATCGAGCTCGAGCCTGATGACGGAGTGCGTGGCTCGAGGACCATAGGGCACAATATCGTAGGCCGAATACGACCTACGTCGAGAAAATGCCGTTATGGGTTTGTAATAGAATGTGCGACATTCCCGTAATGGCACAAAGATCTAGGCATAAATTCCGAAACGGATTGGTACGAATGCGTACCAGGCGGTTAGACATCTGTACAAATTAGATTCCTTACTAGAAATGGAAATGCACTTTATTTAGGACTCCCCTATTATATAAATGGGAGCCTATTCACTTGTAAAGATGATCAATCATTGGAAAAAGAATATACACTCTTACTTTTGTGCTCTTCTCTCATCAGAATTGTTCTTCAACTTTATCCTTCCTTTATCTTACTGTTCCTCTTAGTGTCCCTCGAGGCCATCGAAGCTTGAGGTCGAGGCGCTCATACACTGGTTTGATTTACCCTGCTCACTTAACTCACACACTTATCTTCTTATTTATCAATTAGTATTGGACTAAATCACGTACCTTTAAGACCTCAATATAAGTTTAATTGTTACTCAGATTTTAGGGTAAACACGTATCTTAGTCCGCCAATTACTTTCATGATCACTGATAGCTTTCTCAGATGGACTTTAGAATTTGAAAACAAATTTGGTATCCCAAGACTCTCCTATCATACAATTAGCCCATTTGCTACTTGCATGGAACGTTCCTCTAGTGCACTTCTTCGGACAGAACTGTCTGACAACGAGCCTTTTACAATCCCCGACTTCCCCTCGATTAAACTCACTAGAAACGATTTTGATTCACCATTGAGAGAGCGTGAACAAAAGGGTCCCCTTTTCCGGTTTGTCATGGAGTCAATCATAGCCACCTCGAAAAGTTATGGTGTTCTTTTTAACAATGTTTATGAGCTCGAATCTATTTATGTAGACTACTTAAATACTAGATGTAGTCCTAGTGCATGGTGCATTGGACCATCTTGTAAGCAACAAAAAGCACAATTGGTGAAATATTTAGAGAAACCAGCTTTGCACATCATGAAATGGCTTAACGGAATGCTACAAGAGAGGAAGCCAGTTTTGTACGTTGCATTCGAGACCCAAGCAGAGATATCACCTGAACAATTCAGGGAAATTAAAATTGGGTTGGAGAAACCCCAATTCAATTTCTTGTGGGTTGTAAGGAGAAATACTATAGAAGATGAAGTTAACAATGGCGTAGCATTTGAGTTTGAAGATAGAGTGAAGAACAAGGGAGTGGTGGTGACAGTGTGGGTTGATAAAAGGGAAATCCTGAGTCACGTGAGCGTTCAATGGGTTTTAAGTCATTGTGGTTGGAGGTCGATAATAGAGAGCATATGCGCAAAGGTTCCAATTCTGGCATGGCCTATGATGGCGGAACAACATCTAAATGCTAGACTGAATCGGGGAAGCTGCCACTAATGCTATCAAACAAGGTGGATCATACTGGAAAGGATTGAATGGCCCGATTATTGAGTTAACACGGGTTTGATAAGTTGTCATGTTTGTCTTGTTGAATTTATTAAGAAATAAATCTGTACCATACGTGTTGTATTTTGTTGTTTTTCTTTTTACCTGTGCCCATTTTATAACTAGGTTTGATGATCCTTTGGATATCTGAGCATTAATTTTTTCTTTACCCAGAGTTGAAGCTTGCTATAAATCTGATCCAGTATATTAAAAGGCATTTCTGGAGAAATTACCGGGGCTAACCCTAAGGCACGTGTATTAAAAAAGTAACGGGGCAAACGCAAGGCGTAAGCTCTAGTTTTGGGGGCGTACACCTAGGCGTTAAAGGAATTTTTTCTTTGGGACATACACAAGAAATTCTATCCAAATATAAAAATTGTTAAATAAGTTCTTAATTTAATACCAAAAGATACAAAAGCTAGCTTAGTTAAAATCTAAAAAGTTGAAAAACTTAAAATCTAAAAGATTTCCTTAATTATTAGTCTGAATTTTTTTTCTTTCTCTACCGAGTGAAAGAAAAATGATCAATTTGTAAATGACAAAGCATCATCCTTCATTACTTGCTCTTGTTAAGATGCTTCTGATTGTAGATTCCTTCTTTATTTTTCTTTCTTTCAAGTTCTTTTGCTCTTTCAAGTTAATTACAAATTTGTACTCAAATTTTTTTGAAGGTGTGATTAGCTTTTTTAAAAGTAAATTGCATATTCTCATTAGCATATTAAAAGTTAAACTTGAAGTGTCTAATGAAAAACTATGGCAACTTTAAGTATCTTCATATGTATCCAACTTTGTTCAGAATTATATTCATCAACACATAAGATCCCGTTATACTACGTCAAATTAAAAAGGTCCAGCGTTATTGCTTGCTTCATGCAAAAGAGAACGCAAAAGTACATTGAATTAGATAACTGAAATAATTATACAACTTATCTCAAAATAAGAAATTAAAAGTTTACAAATTACAAACAACAATATTTAGTTAAGTAGATCACGCAAATATATATAGCAAAATGGCCTTTTACCTTATTCCTGTGGCAGAACAACTGGAGAAGCAAACTCTAGGAGCTCTTGGTTACTCTGAAATATTAACATATCAGCTTCTGTCAAGGTGATTAGTGCATCTATCCCTTTTCCATTGGGGGAATCCAAGAAGATGAAGTGATTCTTCATCGAATTTGTTGCTAGGGTCACTCTTACCGGCTTACCCCACCCAAAATCAATGTTATATAACCCGAAATTGCACAAGCTGCTGCACATATAAAAATCAACTTTATTCTTCTCTGGTTTAATTGATGTCGTTTTGATTTTTTCAAGAACATGTGAGGCGAGCTGATTTGGATCGTTCAACTTTTCTTGAAGATGTTTTTTAGCTTTTCGTAGTTGAGCGACGAAATGGGGCAATTGTATCTCATCTTCCTTCACTGCTACTGAGCTAAAGAAACACAAAACATTTCCAATGGTGTTTAGGGGCAATGGGGGGCGAAAATTCATTATATGGAACAGTACAGATGGTTGGAACATGCCGCAATTCGCCATTGATACTGCCGTTCCACATTTGTGAAGCAGTGCTGTGGCAACTTCAACTCGAGTTGGATTCTGCACTTGTGAATTCATTGCAACAATATCCTTGAGTCTGTCCAAACTAGAGGATGAGAAATGGTACATTCTTGACACGCAACGTTGAGGTTCACGAACAATATCGGGTACAACTGAAAGATCATTGATTGGTGGGAAGAAAGAATGTGCATCAAATTGAGTAGATGGTTCGAAATCCAACTCATGTTGAGCTGTAGCAGCCCAATCCTTAAGGAATTTAAAGAGACTATATCCATCAGCAATCTTGTGTGATAGGCATAAACTGACTGCTATTCCACCACAATCGAAATGGCTTAATTGTACCACCAGTGGACTTCGGCCAAAGGAACTAGTCCAAGACAACATTAATAACATCATTATAGGCGTGGTTGAGAACTTCAGACATCGGACAACTGATTCGTACATTTAGAAACTCAGCACCTGTGTCATTGCAATCGACATATTTATTATCCATAATGATTCTTCCGGCAAAGGGATAATAAGAGGACAATACTTTTGAAAGGGAGTTTTCAAGAATTTGGCTTATGTTATTTGCAGGTTTGGAGTAGAAATTGGCAATTGGAGAGTATGCAGAAGTGGCTATCTGATCAATGAAAGAAAGATTGTGACGACTAAGTGAAGAAGGGGTGGCGGAGGAGGGCTTGATCATCTTTCTCGAAATAATAGTTGATTCAACCATTTTCCGCTATTACCTCTTTTTTCTTTTTTTGGAACAAATGTACAATATACAATGGTTTTTGAAGAGTTCTTATACTTCTACAGAGCTTACCATCCTGTTTATAATTAAATGCAACGTGGAGGAAGATGGTAATTACTGAAGCTCAACAAATTAAATAATTACTCCATTTATTAAGATACCTGGACTAACTGACCTGCACGTTTTACACCCACTATTTCTATATTGTAATCCTCAAAATTAAGTTATATACTATAATGGTTTACTTCTAGATTAATGTGGCCTTTGAAATGTTTGACTTTGAAAAGAAGGATCAAGGTGAATCCCAGCATTAATAGTTAATTTTATCCATGTGATAGTAGCCTAGATATGTATGTTTAAATTAAACAGATAATTATTGGTTGACAAGATCTTAAGTGGATGATAGCATCATTAATTAATTAGTTAATTATGATTGATCCATGTGCAAGGAGATTTGAAGTTTCCGCATATATAATAGGTGAAGTCAACTTGGAAAGAGTGGGTGTAGAACGTGCAGACCATTTTCTCCCGCCAGTGGCGAAGTCAGAAATTCTAATAAGGGTTACTACCCTTTATCAGTAGACTCCGCAAGGGTATTCAAAATCCATTTTTTATCAATAACAAGGAAATTTTTTACACTATGGGTGTTCAGTTGACCACCCCTTGGCCAAACATATCTTTGCCACATAGTTGGACACATAATTCATGTTCTCAGGATAGTGTTGGTGATCACCCTCAGCATTCCACTGGCTAATGCAAGATGTACATAAGCCCCCATTGGTTGTATCAACTATGTGCACCTGCTGCTTCTGTCCTGACTCTTCCACCTTCTTGATGAGGATACTCATCTGTGTCATTAATGTGGCCATATTTTCAGCAAGAGAGTTACCTGGATCTAATGCCACTGAGTGGACCACAGGAGTGATAGGCGCGTTTCTAGTTGTCCATCCAGAGTTCTGGGCCATCTTGTCGAGCAAGATTTTGCTCTCTATGAACGTTTTACTCAGGAATGCTCCACCAGCTGAAGCATCAACATTAGCCTTCACATTATCCGCCAGACCCATGTAAGATCTCTGCCCCAACATCTGCTCAGGAATATCATGGTGTGTACATGCAACCAACAGCCCTTTGAATCTTTGTCACGACCCGAAATCCCACCTTTCAGGCCGTGACTGCGTCTAACGTTGAACCCGCTAGACAAGCCAACGTACACAACATTTGACATCTATAAACAACGTAACAGTATTTAAAGCCATTAACCTTCAAGCCTTTGCTGGAATATCCCGAGTCACTTCAAAAGTTTTACAATAGAAAGTAATAATAATTCAAAACGCATGATGAAACGATAAAGACAACAATATCGCAAAATCCCAAAATCGGGGTGTCACAATCTCACGGACTAGCTATAAGAATACTAAATACAAGTCTGAAAGGAAATACAGTATTGTCTTTAGAACTGAAAGAGAAGTAAGACAATAGGACACAATAGCAGAAGAGACTCCAGGGTCCACGAACGCCAGTGGTATACCTTGAAGCTCAATGTGGACTGAAGGTGACTCCCTCAGAGCGGTCCACGGGGTCCGGGAGCGGGATCTGCACAACATAAAGAAGTGCAGTGTAGTATCAGTACAACCGACCCCATGTACTG
The DNA here is from genome assembly GCA_005239495.1 of Nicotiana undulata. Lineage (NCBI taxonomy): Eukaryota > Viridiplantae > Streptophyta > Magnoliopsida > Solanales > Solanaceae > Nicotiana > Nicotiana undulata. Next base: position 29,056 of record ML270691.1, on the reverse strand, counting down.
AGTAAGTGCCGAGCCTAACCTCGGCCGAAGTAGTAACGAGACTAGACTTGACAATAACGATAACATGTCATATTCTACAGCAGGTAACGGGGATAATACGAGACAAGAGATAAGCGAACAAGTAAAGGATACGGGGGCAGTAAAGGGGGAAACAAGTGAAGTGAAGCAGTCTAATTGACAGACAGAAGTAAACAAGGGAGGCAATCTAACACAATATCCCACGAAGCAAGTATAAATATCAGAGAAGTAAACAATGGCACGGCATCACCCTTCGTGCTTTTACTCTCTTCCTCACAATGCAATGTAATCAAATATCATGGCACGACATCACCCTTCGTGCTTTACACTCTTCCTCACTATGCAATGAACAATGTATCATGGCACGGCATTAACCTTCGTGCTTATAATCAATAAAAGTCATGGCACG